>JAJSSI010000021.1:0-29579 GCA_031841125.1 Acanthococcus lagerstroemiae | reverse complement strand
TACCCAGCTGGGAATTTGCTACCATATTTTAAAAAATCCTACCATCTAGTCCTACCATTAGGAAAAATAGTAACGAGCGGAAGAAACATGTAGTAGGTAAACTATATTCTCTACCTAGTAGCGTTCTTAGTAGTGTTCTGGTGGCGAATGAGGATAAGAGCGGATGCTACTAAGTGCTTCCATTCAAGCTTCTATATAAAATGGGAGCGTTTCCTACTACTTGCCTCTAGTGTTCTGGTGGCAAATGAAGACAAGAGCGGATGCTACTAAGTGCTTCCATTCAAGCTTCTATATAAAATGGGAGCGTTTCCTACTACTTGTCTCTATCTTCTCTGATATCATTACATACTCCTAGTTTAGCCCGTAGCATCTGCTACCATAACACACATACTTGCTACCATCAATGTATCTGACATACGCGCGCATGCGCGGTACACAAAAAAAATGTACACGTAATTTGCAACTGATGTAAAGTATAATATTGAAAATTTAACAAAATTCTGAACAGTTATACATTATAGTAATAATATATGTAATAATGAGATCACTAAAACAAAATGGAAAGCTAATGAAAAATTAAACAATATATTGAAAAATGTGAAGCAGAACAAACTTCAAAAAGATTTGAGAGAATTATAATAAACTAAAGAATATTCTAAACGGTACCACCCAAGCACGCATAGGCCTAACCAGGAATTACCTCTGGGAGGGGCTGAACCATAGAAAAGTGGGGTAAAATTATACAAAAAAGTCAAATACTTCACGTTTTTGAAAAAATTCTCAGGTCTTGGGGGCTGTAACTCCACAGCCCCGCTCTCCCGCCTGGTTGCGCCTATGCAAGCATGTGTTATAAGAAGAAAAACAGGGAGTAAAATTTCAGCTGCAACAAAGGAGATACTGTGAGTCACAAAAATATTCGGAAATACAGTTTTTTTCGCAATATTGAAAGAAGAATGGGCGGAAAAAATCCGAAAAAGTTGTATGTGGCAGAAGGTAGAGTAGGGAGTCTTGGAGCACCAATTTTTTTTGGAGAAAGTACCAAAAATTATGCACAGAAAAAGAAAACACGAAATATGTAGCCACATTAATATTAGGACACCGTGTATTTTTTCCATAAGAAATCCGACTTGATCTTACATTTTCCTGAGTAAGATTCTAGAAAATGTTCTTTCCGCCCATTCTTCTCTCAATATTGCGAAAAAAACTGTATTTCCGAATATTTTTGTGACTCACAGTAAGTGCAATAAGAAATATTCTGTTTGAAAAGAAGCTATAACATCAAGGGAAAATGTGGAGCAAGTGAGTTGAGGAAATCAGTAAAGAAGAGGGCAAGACAAAACATTAGTGAGTACGATGAGAAAAAAATACAGGAAATTATGATCTCAACAGTGGATCTGTAAAGGAAGCCAAAAGGGTAAACATTACCCACCACAATCTAATACCAAAAGTTAAGAATGCAGTTAGTTGAGTTATGCAAACTGGACCGAGTATAGTGAGTACGGCAACAAAATTCTTTAGTAAACTGTATAGAAAAGGGCCGAATGCAGAAACGTGCGGACTGCCCAAAAGCGAACAAGAAAAAAAGCACTTTCCCCTAGGTCATAGAAAATGAACAGCATCCTCGGGGATCTTAAGGTAGAAAAAGCCACACGCGTGGACAGAATTGAAAATAAAATACTGAGAAACTTTGAGGAAGAACTCGTACCATTTCCAACTACTCTATTCAATGCTACAATAACTACAGAATGAATACGTACCCGAACAATGGAAAATATCTTAAATTATACTTATTTTCAAAAAAGGCGACAAGGGTGAAATAAACAATAATTATAGACTTATGTCTTGCTTCAAACTTGTGCAAAGTACCTACTTTCTAAATTAAAAAAAAAATAATAATAATAATAATAATAATAATAATACACTCAGCTAGATTTCAGTGGAAGCTCAGATCAAGCAGGATTTAGAAAAAGGAGCTCCACGGCAGATCAAATATTAATTATAAATCAAATAATCGAAAAAGCAAACTAATATAATTTACCCCTCAAACTGTTACTAATTGACTTTCAAAAATCATTTGATTCGATGTAGATAGGTACGTCACATTCCTTTGGAAAGCCTTTCACAAGCAAGGAATACCAGGAAAAGTTACACATTTTAAAAGAACTATGTAGAAATATAAATGGTCCCTCATAGATATCTACAAAAGCAAAATGTTAATTAAACAAAAAATAAAAATACTGGAAGGCTGTACTATTCCCGTTCTTACCTACGAGGCCCAAGCTTGGGCAGCCACCGAGGGGCTTATGGACACAATCGCCAAGACCCAAATAGCAATCGAACGATCAATAAAAAGGACAGAGTAAGAAATTGAAACTTGAGGAAGAGAACGTTGCGCAAGAGATTGCAGGTACGTGGCTAAAAAAACTACAGATGGCGAGAGGAAGAAAAATAGATGAGGGAAAATAATAATGGACTAGGCACCACTGGAGGAAAAAAGAAGGGTGGGTAGACAAAAGACTAGGTAAGAAGATGAAAGTATAAAATTTGCGGGAACAGCATGAGAAAGGGATGCAAGAGTCCGAGATCGCTGGAGAAATATAGGGGAGGTCTATGCCCCGAGTGGGCGCACTCATTCAAGATATTTTATAAATATTATACAAATATAGCAACTGTACTACTGCGCAGGGACGAAACTATAGCCCCCCCCCAATAATTTAGAAGTCAACAAATTTTGAAACTGTTCGTTTGAATTTTTCATTTTGTAGGAATGATTGTTTGTTTGTTCGTTTATTTATTATTCTTTTATTTTTTTCAATTAAAAAATAATTCGATTAAAAAATCGGCAAATTTTTACTTTTCAAATAATATTTTTCGTCTAATTTTTCTTCTCCACCCCCCCCCCCCCAAAAAAAAATTAAAAGTCAAGTTTCGTCTCTGCTACTACGCGGCACCGTCATCCAAATCGAGTGTTCTAACCGATGTAGATGATGCTGACGACGCAGTCGGATCAGCATCTAATAATTTCTTCGGCGTATGAATATTGTGCGCCCGTTTTCTTTTCTGATTGATTACTTTGAACGCCTCGTAACAAATTGAATTGATTTTCTGTTCCGGGAAAATTTTTTCCGTCGCCTCTGCAAATGAAAATAGCATATTCAACCCTTTAGTTTGAAGAACACCGTGTATTTATAATTTCAACATTTACAATCATACTTCCAGTAATTAATGTATCTACGTCTTTTTAAAAAAAATGGAATTTGCTGAATGCCAGGTTTTACAGACTCATTTTCCTGAAGATGAAAGAGTTTTTCAACTATACTAACATTGAGAAAATTCATCGAAACAAAAGTGTGGGATCGACATTGTTTTTTTAATAAATTTTTGCACTGGTATATAAAGTTGTAAGGAAATTTTTTCACTTTAGTTCTTTCTATTTTCTTTGACATTTTTGCAGGATAACAATGGCAAGAGGGCCACTATTTTTATCCAAATGAAAATCCCTAAAGTGTTTCCGGAACGATATCTATTCAGCCTTTAATGATATTTGTATTTTCCAACCAACGTGCGAAAAAATAAGGTAGCTCATTTTGATTTCAGGAGCTCTCTCAAAATTTCCTAACATAAAAGATACATTGACAGTGCGAGTACTACATCAGAGTGTCAGACAAATCTGAAGTCGGAGTTCAAAATTTTAAATAAATAAATAAATAAAAAAATAATAAAATTTTTATTTTATTACTCTTTTTTTTTTTTTTAAATAAAAAAAATAACGCTTTTCCTAGAATTTTTGCTTCTAGCCGTTATCCATATGAGACCTTCAACTGTCATAAAATTACTAACTATTACTATTATTGTTCTCCTTTAATAAATAATTATTGTAATCACCACGATTATAATAGAAACGTGTAAAAATACATACCAAGGAAACACTGGGCAAATGTAGTCGCCTTAAGGTTTCTCTTTCCCTTCACCATTCCTCCCCAACTGAACTCGACTGATAATAATTCCGTTACCACAGTCTCAAATACCTCCCTCACAACGGTTTTTGGGAGCTTATGTCTACCACTTTCCAGTTTCTGTCTCCTCTCCAACCGCTGACGTAAAAATTCGGTCTGAAAAAGAGAATTATTTTATTATTTTTTCTAGCAATGTTAATAGAGTAAGTCTGTATTAAATACTCACAAATTCATCTTTGTGCATTGTATTATCGGATAAATAATTTTCAAAGTCATTGAAGTCGGCAACCGTGTCTAACGGAAGCTTGTAGCTGTAGCTGCCGACAGCATCCTTCTTGGAATCCGAATTTTTTTCAGTCAGCAAGGTTGTTAATATTTTATTCAAATTAGTGATCATTAATTTCATTCTTTCTGCAAAAAATGGTAAGGGAACAATAAAATAAATGAATTGTTCACAAAAATATATTTTTTAGTAGATAATTAGTCTGCATTATTTTTGTGACCTACTAACTTGTCTCAATAGCGTACTGACGGTAAAAATATGAATTTGCCGTCGCAACATCCCTGATGGAAATTTCCGCATCATTAGAACTAAAAGGGGAAAAGACACTGTTAGTAGGAGTCTCAAACACTTGAACCCATAGGTACTTAATAAAATATACATATCTTACCTAAGCTTATCGTCCAACAACAATATTGGATTGGGTCCACGTTTCCTAAATAATCAATGAAGAGATAGGGTTTAAATGTAAGAAGTTGAAAATTTTCGAACACAGAACGTGTTTCGTGGCTAGTTAATTGGATCAAAATGTGGTCTGGCATACTTATAGCTCCTAGAGAGGAATTCAGAAGAATTTTTAATTAATTTACAATGCTGGCGTTGTGAAGAGGTCCCTCACTTTCAAGGTGAGGCTTGAAGACTCGAATATTCATCTCCTCTCACATCTAATGGATGTGAGAGGGATATTGAGGGGAAGAGCTATGACGAAGGAATTATAATACTTTTTGATACCGGTGTACGGGAAAGACAATGGAGAAAAATTCTAAAAATGTAGTAGGAACATGAGTTCTACATAGTTTGTGTCTGAATGAAAAACTTGATTGAAGATTTACCAATATCAGGTCAATGTAGAATAAATCATATGCCCTGGGCATTATTTTGCAACTACAAGTTGGTACGTCATTTTTTTATATTGAACAATTAAAAAAAGGCCATAAAACACGTTCTATGCTCTTCTTAGCTAACCAAGTCGATGAAGATTAACAACAAGCAAGATAAGTTTCTGAACCTCCTATTTGAATTTCTTCCTCAAGTGCAATTAAAAATTAATTTACCTTGTATTAGGAGTACTTTTGCCAACAGCCCTTTCATTAAAAGTTGTCCTGCTGATCTCATTCCCATTTAATACATCTGAATTTGCCCCTTCATCCAAAATACTACTGGACGCCGTACTTGTACCAGCATTATCATGCTGTTTAGCGGGATTGTCCAATCCTGCCAACGAAGAATAGTTGCTGGAAAATTGAAAATTTACATTAAAAAAAGAAAGATAAAAAAATTAAATAAGTAGCTAATGGTTGAATATAGCAGTTTGGAGATATTTCCTGGAAGTAACAGGGAATTTCCTTCATGTTTTGAGTATATGAGGAATGTGAAAATACCCTAAAGAGTTTTTCTAATGTGTTCTTTTTTTCTCCTGAGGCAGAACGGTATCCAACTTGGGGGAAAAATCTGAAAATCACCACAGTTGACCTAGCTGGCGAGCAATTGTAAATTACAAATGAAAACATTATACCTTGAAGAAAAATCTGCTCCCATGTTATTATCATACAACACTTGATGGGTATTGAAATATGAAAATTCCATATTATCTGACCTATAACAAAAGTAAAAAAATCAGAAAAAATTCGAATGTAAAATCAGAAACTATTAATGGAAGAGCTATCGTTAGTAATAATACGGCAAACAAGGTATATAGAGAAGCAATTCAGAGTAGTTCCGGTTATCTTCTGTTATACAAGTCTTGAATTTCTGCTCATACCTCATGATTGAATTCATACACATTTACACTTACAGAATACAAAATCCGTAAGTAAAACTTACCCGAAATTACGTTCTGCCGAAGTCGTATTTGTTGGAGGTGGAGCTGAATGAAATTCGGAAGGCTGAAAGTTGGTCTTGTGATCCCTGAAAAATATATATTTTTTAAATGAAACCCTCGGCATTCTTCATTTCATACACATTTACACTTATAGAATACAAAATCTATAAGTAGGTAACTTACGCGACATTACGTTCTGCAGAAGTCGTATTTGTTGGAGGTGGAACTGGATGGAATTCAGAAGGTCCAGATATATTAGAAATCTGAAAGTTGGCTTTCTGATCCCTGGGAAAAAAAATTTATGAAACCCTAGGCATTCTTCAACGTATTTGGATTTTGATCAGCAAAAAAACAGTTTTATGACTGGAATTATAGTCAAGAATTTGTTTAAGTCATCCAAAAATGTCCAAATCTTATTAGGTATACATCTTTATCTATCCTCCCTCCACAGGCTAACTTTCGGGAAATTTCAAGTCACTCCATTATAAAAACCATTTGAGTTTCCCTATCCTTCTCTGTTTCGGCTCATCAGTGAAATTTTTTTCAAGTTTCCTATCAATTGAAGGAAGAAGAAATAAGATATTCTTAGAAGTCAAAAGTACTTTCTTCTTTAGAGGTGTTAAGTCTCACAAATGTATAAGTTTTGATCAGTAAAATTCAAAAACAACAACAAAAATGGCAGACAGGTGGCCTACAGGGGATGACATGGACATTTTCATATAACTATAGGTAGGTCATATGACAATAAGGACCTTGTTATAAATATACAAACTTGGATACATGGCAAAATGATTAACATACTTGGTAAGTTTTGGAAACTTCAACTGAGTTGACGTCGGAAACTTCAACTGAGTTGAAATTTGGCGTTTTTTTTGGAAGAAGATTTTTAAAAACTGTTGTAGTGTTTCGAGTGTAATCTTCGGAGTCTGATTCCATCATTTGTCTAAGTTTTAGCTTTATATGGCCTAGACGATCTGTAATAGAACATAAGCAGATCATCAAGTATGTAGTTGGTCTGAAGTGGAAAAGCGTTTGAGGTATGACAACATTTAATTCAATTTCTGATTAAGGGAAGTATAATAATTTACCATTCGAAAAAAATAATTCGATCATATGGAACCTTTGTCCAAGAATTGTCTGGTAGCGCGTGATCTAGCATTAGTTTCTCAGCCATGACTTCAGACCCATTCGGCCAAAAGAATTCTTTCGTATTAGAAAGGATCCATGATTTATGAACTTTGGTCAGTGTTTTATTGAAGTCATTGGCTTCACAAGGAGATTCCTCAATCAGAACATACTGACCGCAGTTATCCATATTTGACATTCTGAAATAAAATTTATATTTACGAGTACTTAGGTATATCAGAACACCATAAGAATAAAATATAAAAGTTTGCTTTGATCTTTCCCCTTGAGAAAAGATGACTTCAATGACAGTTCAAAAGAACCTATACATTTTCCACATTTCTGGCGCAGAACTAACCGCTATGGTGGTAAACCAATGACCATAGGCGCAACCAGGAGGCTATGGACTATACCTCCCCCCCCCCTCCCTCCAAAAAAAGAAGCCTTGAGCTTTTTTAAAAAAAATCTTAGTAATTAAGTCAAGTAATTTGAAGTGTTCATTTGTTCGTATAACATTTACCCCCCCCCCTCCACCAATTTTCTCTGGTTTTGTCCCTTCCAGGGGTAATTCCTGGTTGCGCCTATGCCAATAGCTACATTAACTGTTCCCTCTTCCCTAGAAATAACCATACCTTCCTTCCCATCTACAAACAATGTACAGCTTACTATTCATTTTTCCTCTCTCATCATTTAAGTATATACCGAATTAATAGTAAGGAATGATTCTAAATTTGTCCTAAAATAAACTAATAGTTCATGAATAAATTAAAACATTTGAAAAATACTTTCCTCTACGCTATAGATGATGTCACGTCTTGAGAAATGAATTTATAAATTGGAATTGAATTTTGATGAAACTTACGAGTATAGGTAAAATCATCGATTTATTACAATTCTCATCTGTTAGCAGAAGTATCCGCTTTCGCATTTTCAGCTGCAGTCAGGGACGAAACTGGAGGGGAAGCGGCACGGGGCAGTTTCCCCTCCCCTAAGAAATTTCAGTAGACGGATCAAAGGTTAGGAAAATCAAATACCTAAATCAAAAGAGATTTCGAGTTTTTTTTTATTTTTTGTTTCTTCTTTCTTTTGCCAATATAATAAAAGTTTGATACTTGTCTATTTTGAATTGAGTCAGTTGGGAACTTGGAAATCCCCCCCCCCCCCAGAGAAACTTTTCGCTACATCCCTAGCCGAAGTATTTAAAAATAAGATTTAAAACAGGATGAGATCCCATATTAAAATAATGAAAAAGTTCCAAAATCTCTGACTTCTGTCCGACTACACTATAGAATATTATGATATATATCAGAACTTTTCCCGGTGCTCTCCTAGACTTTTGTGAAACGATAAGTACTTTGTATTCCATATGAAAAATTATCAACTTACAATGCAGTAATTTTGATAAAGCCAACCGAGATGAACAACTGGCAATAGGCATCGGAAAATATTTCCCAGTGATACTGTCCACACTTGTATGATGCAGCGGTTCCAGAAACTTATTTTCTTTTGGGTAATCAACTGTTATTTCATCAACATTGCTAGATTCGCATGGTATATTGTACAGAGATTCAAATTCATAAATATACCGGCCACAGACATACACATTATCATCCTTGGAAGCAAAATAATGTATTTTCATAATACTATTCTCGGAAACTTGACAGAAACCATTTGCTATTGTATTGTCGAAGTAATATTTTTCTGAAGAGTACATCTTGAACAGTTGAAATCCACATGGTAGATCATTTGGCACAATATTAGCTGTTGTAATGCGGCCGCGAAGTGGTGATTTTTTTGGAGTTTTTTTTCTGGCTCGAAAATGAGCGGACTCAAACAGACGACGAGCAACTTGTGTCACTGGACAGCGTGCTGACCTGACCAATTTCCCAAGCGCACCCAGATCATTTTCGAACATATAGGATGAGAGCTCTGTCAGAGTTTTCTGGTGTTTAATAACATCATCCACTGCATGTATTATCACATGCACATTGTAAGACACCAAATCAGGTCGATATATAGACGGGAAATCGGAGACAAAATTTCTTAGAAGTTGTCTAGCATATTCCAGATGAGGCATAGATCGAATGAATCGCTCATCGTTCAATATACGATACGCAACATGAAGCGTTAAAAAATGATTATACTGACTCAATGGAAGGAGATCAGCAAAAATTATTGGGCAAGTATACAAAAGCAGTAAACGGTACTCTTTAGCCTTAAAATAGGCTATGTCTTCAAAAGATCTTGGTTTTCGCTGAAATTCTTTAGGACAGAATAAAGCTAGACCTTCTGATCTTTGGGATAGAATAGCCTTCCTACTTGGACCTATATTGAATTCTGACTTTTGCGACGTGAGCAGACCACCCACTTTGCGTGTTACACCCAAATCGAATACATGCATACAGTCCAATATTACTTGATTAATAATGTCAAAGCCTTTTATTCGCAGAAGTTCCGAATCACATTTTTCAAAATCCTCTTTAGTTCGCGGAGGTGCATCCATATCAAGGAAACACATCCGGTTGTTCATATAAGTTCCTTCAACTTTGCATCGCTGGCAACCCTGACGAGAGTTGAATTGCGGAGTACCCAAGGAAAAACTTCGAGCAGGACTGTCAAAATGCATGGTTGACAAATATACGTGATATGTTCGGTGATTCTTCAGTGTGATACCTTGCGTCTGCACTTGATCTATTTCATGCACAAATTGCTCCAAAAATTTTGTGCGATTTTGTGGCTTGCTTTTACCACAATAAAGAGCAATAGGAAACGAGTGATATTTTTCAAAACGGCCCAATATTGGCCAAAAACATCTCTTGGAACTTTTGAATAGCGGCAGTCCATCAATGTTGATAGATAAGGGAAGATAGATTTTATCAGTACTGAACTCCGCTAATTTAAATTTCATACTCTTTTCTATTCCAAAATAAATGAATTCGTTTAACTTCTCGCCACCCTTTCCTTGTTCTGCCGCATTTGCTTCTCATTGCCATCATATTCTCCACTTTAAATTTTGGATATGGACCAACCGCTGTTTTGAAATCCGCAGGCAATTTCAGGATATCATATGGGTCTGAATAATTCCGAAGGATATTCAGTATTTTATTGATTGAAGAAATTGGGATCTTGCATTCTGTGAATATTTGAAATAATTCCTTATTCCCAATATTGTTATCATCAGTTTTTCCATCATTACTGAAATCACTGAACTCCTTCTCGCTCTCTAGATCGTTGAAATATCTTCCTTCAAATTCTGTTTAGTCAAAACAAAAGATTGAAAGTATGTTAGGGTCATTTCAGAAAATCAACATACAGATATATGCCATAGAAAATGTTTGAGATAAATTGATAACATGGGAGTGCCTTGGTACTATACAATACTTTCAGTGATTTAAAAGAAAGTGCGGCACACTTCAAACAAGTTAAATATGACAAACTGACACAGTGGCGTAGCCAGGGGGCAAGGGGCCATGCTCTCATAAGATTGACCCCCCTCCCCCCCCGGAAAAATTCTCACTACGCTACCTTTTTCTTTAGTAAATTTAAGGCAACTTGTTTTTTAAAAAAACGCATGTTTATCAAATTTTGCTCCCCCCCCCCTTATAAAAATCCTGGCTACGCTACTGAATTGAAATCAGAATCCAATAGTAAATGAACTTACCATCATCAAAGAAATCACAAAAATGATCATCCTCATTCAGATCATCTTCAATATTGTCACACGTAGGCATTTCAATTTCATCAATAGGTGTATAATCAACTTCATTACTATCTGCGGGACATTCAATACCCATACAATCAACGTCATCATCTTCATTCAGTTCCTGTAGATGTAGGTATCACACCAACGACAAGAATAAGTATAATATCGCAGCTTCTTCATTTTGTTTTTAAAACCTTAAATTTATACAGTGGTACCCATTCTCAAGGCACGAGCTATAAACATAATAAAAGTCAAAAGAAAAAAGAAAAGCGAGAGTGACCTATTTTGGGGAAATCGTTCCTTTGAAATTATTTCCCGACATCTTATGAATTGCCTCCTCCCTTTTAAACCTTTAAATATCTTTTAAACTTCTCTGTTCTTGACTTGGAGATCCAATATTCGAAACAGTACCTGTAGTATTAGATAGATACTTTTATGTGTCTCTCTACATAACATGCTGGACGAAGTGATGTCAAACTCGAAAGCTATATATCTACTACTAATATATACAAAACAGCCATTGACGTAGCGAAGAGTCTTTTCGGGGAGGGGGATACAAACTGTTGAGTCCCTACTGACTCAACTCAAAATTATACGTAGTATCAAATTTTATTGTATCGGCTAAGTAGTTTTTTTTGGCTTGTTGGATTTTTCCAACTTTTGATCCGTCCACTAAAATTTCCCAACTCCGGTAGGAGGCTTGGAGCAAGCTGCCCCCCCGTGCACCCCTTGCTTTGGCCCTGTAAAAAACATGAAAGTACAACTGTCCAGTTTTCCCAACTTATTACTGAAATAGTAAATTTTACCAACTGTTGAGTGAAAAATTCTTACAAGGGTGAGAAAGTTCTCCTCCCCCTCCTATCGGCACGTCCCTGAAAACAGCTACTGATAAAAACTAAGCAGAAAAATCCAATTTTGTAAAATATATTTTCAAATTCGGTTACTGATGTAACATCTAGGTACCTAATTTTTTTTTGTTTTGCAGTAAAAAAAACTTCCCTACCTGCTTTTTCTCAAATCTGAGTTCAGTTGCACAATTTCATCTTTTTGTGAAAATGTTTCACTCTTCCTGTACCTATGGGTCCCACTGTATACCTATATACATAAATTATCACAAAATTACAGATTCATTGATGTCCTCCAACAAATTGCAATTGTTAACATCATAGTAGGCATCATTGTCAGCATCATCCACCGCACAATTTTTCAGCCATTTGTAGTACTGACTGCTCTTCAGAACTCTTTTGCCCACAAGAAATGACATAGTGAATGAGTAGGAGAGCACAGACAATTCATCAGCTGTATTAAATTAAAATTAATTAAAGACATAATGAGAATTCTGAATATAGGAACGAAAAAAAAACTGAGCATTTGCAAATTAGTATTACAACAGAAGTCAATATACTTTTTCAGACGAGCAATAGTATTCCTTCACCACGAACAGGGGAGAAACACATGTGAACGAGAAAAATCATAGAACGGGAAAATAACCAATGGGTTGCCATTCCCATTGCATCCCGCTGTTACTTAAATTTGGTACTGTAGTTGGAAGTTATCACGTCACAATTATTTTCCGGAGTAATATTGGCTAGGATGATACCATGGGGAGATATGTTGTAAATAATTACCCAAGCAAATGAAATCATTCAAACACTTTCACATAAATTTTAGAAGCGAGCCAAAAAAAAAAAAGTTTTGTTACTTTCTTGACGAGTACGGCAATTTCGTAGCCTTCTGACCTAATGCGTGCAAAATTTGAACGAATATGTTGAAATTTTTTCCAAGCAACTTTAATCTGACATTTGAGGTTCAAGATTTGACCATTGAAATATAAAGTTTCCCCTACTCCCTTCAGGTAGATGAACTTTCTCGGGAAACCCACTTGCAGATCGATTCTAGTAAGATACAATACGAGGTAAATGACTCAATGCCCTCTGTCCCTCTAAACGAATCATTTTTTAATGATTAAATTAATTTCTCTATCCCCATTAAGCTTTAAGAATTTAAAGTTTTCAATTACATCCAGGACTGAGGATAATTTTTACCCCCTTAAATTAATGGTCTATATATATTTATTCGAATTCACATTGCAGACGAAAGTGTTAATGAAATCGATAGGAGTTTCGACAATTCTTGATTGGATCGTCACCAGAGGCCTCACAACTGGGGGCGGTGTGCGGAATATTGAATTCTTATAGACAAATCTTAGCCCTGCAATGCCCCACCCCCTGACCCGAGGAAACATGGCGTAAAAATCAAAGAGAAGAGTTAGTTTTTTGCTTGTTACCTGAAATTTGAGGTATGGAATTGTCATGTTGTTCTGCCCTTGGACCCCAATTTGGCCTCCCCCCGGTCACATTACTGGGGTTCGAGTTAAACCTGTGCACGAAGTAACTGCTAAACAATATAGACCAAGTAACCTACCCACGTATACCTGCAACAAATACTAAGTACAGCAGGAGGAACGTCAAAAAAAACCTTTACATATTTGAATTTACAAGAATCTGGCAAGATGGTCAAGTTTTTTTGGGCAGGTCAAAATTTGTTAATTTTACTGCAGCATGCAAGCTCTCAAGGGAAAATTGTATAAGTGAATTTTACTTATTCTCAAAAATTATCACAATGGAAGAAATAGATAAGCTGAAACATTATGCATATTGTATTACGCGGAAACGCAATCTCTGTACTGTCGAAACGAATACTTGGTCTATCTAATAATTCCCAGCAGAGGCGTAGATGGCCCAGTTATAAGGGTGGAGGGGGGGGTCTAAAATGTTTTTCTCTGTCCTGCCCGACCCTTTATACCTTCCACCCATGATTTGTCTCACATGACTCCTCTAAAAACTCTATTCTTTTCTCTAAGGGGAGCCAGGACTCCCTTATCTGCGTCCTTGATCGAGCAGGAAAAATACAGAAAACATAGCACATCAGAGAAATATCCCAACGGAATAAATCATACACCGGGAAAATAACCAATGCCCTGCCATTCTCACTGTAACGACCATTACTCATTAGAGATGCCTGCCCATCTCAGTTGGATCCATCTCGATTTTTCAATAAAAAATGGGACACAGAGGGAAATCTCATGATATACTCCAATGTTGTATTGATAGTTTGGTTTTCTTAAATCAAAATGATCTCGTTCATTTTACATTGAAATTTGAATTTCGGGAACTAAACTATGATAGGATCACAAAATCTTATTGAGCTTAACGGAATTGTCGACCCAAAAATGGTCTTCTGATTTTTTTTTTGACAAACTCAAATAGGTCGCTGATCTCGAATATTGCCCCAAATTTTTGATGTGCCCTCCTGCAGAGCCCCAAATTTGAAAAAAAAAGAAGGTAATACTGACTTTTGAAATAAATAAATGAATGAATTATATCCAGACAACGGTCTCGTGGGTCGTTGATTTTGAATATCGCCTTAGATTTTTCATCCGACTCCATCCAGGCAGGGCTCTAAATTTGAGAGGGGGAACAAAAAGTAAAACTGACTTGAAATATAAAATCAAACAAAGTATGGGAACAAGGATTTTTGGTCGTTGATTTCAAACATCGCATCAGATTTTTGATTCGATCGTGAATTGGGCCCGAAACTGAACCCTTTTAAATGGGCCACTTCGACTACAGATGAAACTACCTATAAAAAACTGCTTTCGCGAAGCGAAAGCAGTACCGACTTTTCGGCCTTCGGCCGAAAAGCACTCGGAACTCGCTTCGCTCGTTCCTCGCGAAATCAAGACACTGTCGACACGTTTTAAGTCGTTAGCGTTTTAAAAAACGCAAATGTCGACAAGGACTAGTGGTATTCGGCCGAAATGTTTAAGGCCATTCACGTTTTAAAAAACACAACTCTCGACAAGGAATAGTATTATAAAAAAATAGAAAACTACCCGGCTATCAAAATTAAAGTTCGTATAAATTTGAAATCGACACATTCAAGGCGGAAACGTGTAAGACCGAAACATTTGTATAGTACAACATAACTACGCGGCTATCAAAATTAGATTTCATATCAATTAAATACCAGTACCTAAGTCGCCTCGCGCTTCTTATGCTGAACTTAAATTGAGGAAACTCGTGAACGACTCGACCGATTGTCATCAAACTTTCACCTGCACAACTTCGAGTACTTCTCTATAATGTACCAAATTTTGGAATCAAATGATTCAATAGTTCCTGAGATTTTTGCGCCACACATTTTGTCCTTAAGGAAAACTCACGAACGGCTCGACCGATTGTCTTCAAACTCTCTACTGCACAATTTCAAGTAGTGCTCCAAAAAAATCAAAATTTGGAATCAATTGATCCAATAGTTTTTGAGATTTTCGTGTCACAAAATTTGTCCGTACATACATACATACATATATATATATATATATATATATATATATATATATATATATATATATATATATATATATATATATATATATATATATATATATATATATATATATATATATATATATATATATATATATATATATATATATATATATATATATATAGGAAACTGAAATTCAGCCACTGTTACAGTCCTGTTCTAAACACTCTGAAACGCAAAGAAAACATTGCCCCCGCCCCCATCTTCACAACTGTGACGAATGTAATACCTCCCTTTTCTCCGAAAAGTCGGTAAAACTGCAACAAGATTTTTTCGGAACTTTTATAAAAGGAGGGGGATGAGGTAGGTATCACAACAAGCTGGTGGGAAAATATTACCAATAAAGATAGGTCCAGTACTACCGATACTGGAAGAAGAGGTGCCAAAATTTTGAAGAAGTTAAAAATAAACAAAGCACCAGGGCCTGCCGGCATAAAAAACGAAATAGTTAAAATTTTACCCGACTGCATTACAAAACCACTAACCACCTGATTTACTAAAATTCACTCTGAAGTGCGGGGTTACATCTAACTGATGAGACATATCGGAGATTATTCTTCGTTATGAGAAGCGTAACAAAAAGCCAATATAAATATTACTGCCCTATAAGTCTATTAGCCAACTTTATAAAAATATTTATGAAAATTCTAAAAGATAACATTTTGGATTTTAAGAAACTAACAGAAGAGGGCAGTTTCAAAAACAAAACCTTTTCGACCATAAATCATATTCAAACGATAGGCCAGATCATAGAAAAAACTAAGGAATACGATATGGAGATATGGTTTATGTTTGTTGATTTTAATGCTACCCTATTCATAGCCAATAATAAAAAATAAATTAAAAAATTGTACAATTATTGTGTTTAATTAATAATAAATCTTCAAAATTAAAGTAGAAGTCAACTTTCCCTACCAATTCGAATCGAAGCTGGAGAAAGAATTTGACATACTTAATAATTTGAAATGGGCAACTACAAAATCCACTGTCGCCACAACATATTTTTTTTATGTTTAACTTAATAAATTCGGTCAATTTTCATGTGGATTTCAATTTTTTGAACCAGAGTTGGAACTAGATTGAAATTCTGCAATCAAAAACCTTGGTTCAGTAATTTATTCCATGTCCGTGTAATCCGTTTTTGTAAATTCGGAGGTTCTTAGATGAAGCCGGATAAAAAATGTAGCGCGACTTTTTTTTTTTTTAACGAGACACGTAACGCCTGTAGGCCATGATCTCGGTATCTACATCTTATTTGTTAAATTAGTTATAAAAATTCGAAATCAACAACTAAAGAATTCTTGTTTTAATGGTTTTGACAAATTTTCTCTTTATTTCAGGCTCAGTTTTGCATTTTAGGGCTCTAGTTCGGATCAGATGACAATTTACTCAGTCTTGCTCCGATAAAAAGACCAAGTTCTTCTCATTCAAAAAATGATTTTGTACTATTTTTGTGGAATATCGTGACCTAACCAAATTCAAGTTAGACTGAAAAATTAATTCGGTGACAGTAGAAACCATTTAATCTCTCATTTTGAAGATAGTTTTTTTTTTAATATCATAATTTTTCCAGCCCTCCCCCCCCCCCGAATTGGGCACTGGACTGTGAGCCCAAAAAAGGCGGCACAAATTCTGAAACCTCGGAGCACAATTAGCACAAATTACGATAAAATTTGTGCCGCTAATTCCGACCCCCTACCTTCATTGGGAGGGGGGCAACATTTCCTTGCCCCAACTTTTCATTAAGGTGTAGACCCACGGGAGGTGGCACAAACTCTGGGACTTCGGAGCACAATTAGCACAAAATACGATAAGATTTGTGCCGCTAATTCCAACCCCCTACCCTATTGGGGGGGGGGGGGTTGAAATACAGCCATTCGGCATTGTAGTTGGGAGTCATCTCGTCACAGTTATTTTCCGGCGTAATATTGGTTAGGATATCAGCATATTATGAAAAGACTCGTTGTGTATAATTACCCAAGCAAATTAAATAATTCAAACACTTTCACATAAATAATAAAGTTAAAAAAAAAATATCGTCATTTTCTCGAAAGAGGTAGAAGAATTTTGTAATCTCCTGACCTAATACCTGCAAAATTTGGAAGAAAATATTGAAATTTTTCCAAGTAATCGTAATTTGAAATGCGAGGTTCAAGATTGAACCGATTAAAGAATCAAATTCCCCACTTCCGTCCGATGGATCCACTTTCTCAGGAAACTCTGTCGCAGATTGGTTCCCATAAGCTCTAATAAAATTACCTACTACTAAATTTCAGCTCGACAGGATGAGGAACACATGTCCTAGATCCTCCCTCTATCGAAACTAATAATTTTAATCATTAAATTAATTACTCGGCCCAATTAAAATTGTAAAATTCGAAGTTCTCTGTCATCCAGAACTGACGATAAGTTTAACCCTCTTCAATGGTCTAGTTATTCGAATTCACTTTGAACACAATAAAATCGGTATGAGTTTTGACAATTTTTGATTGGATTTTCATCAGGGGCCTCACAACTGAGGGTGGGGGCGGTGTACGGAATGTTGAATTCTCATCGACAAATCTTATCCCTGAAACCTCCCCCCTCCCCCGACCCGAGAAAACACGGCGTAGAAATCAAAAAAAGTTAGTTTTTTGCTTGTTACCTGAAATTTGGGGGATGGAATTATCATGTTGTTCCGCCCTTGGACCCCAATTTGGCCTCCCCCTGGTCACATTATTGGGCTGGTTCGAGTTAAACATGTGCACGAAGTAACTGCCAAACCATATAGACCAAGTAACCTACCCACGTATACCTGCGACAAATACTAAGTAGAGCAGGAGGAACGTCGAAAAAAACCCTTTACATATTTGAATTTACAAGAATCTGGCAAGAGAGTTAAGTTTCTTTGGGCGGGTCAAAATTTATTAATTTTACTAAAGCGTGCATCCTCTCACAGGAAAATCGTGGAACTGAATTTTACCTATTCTGAAATGCTCACAACAGAAGAAATCGATAAGCTGAAATACGCGGTTATTTACTTTGAAGTTTTGATACGTACCTTGAATTAACCAAAAAGAAATACTCTTTTCGTAGAAATGCACTAATTTAACAGCACCAATAACTAGAATACACCGGGCAGTGATAACGTCTATAATCTGTTGCGAACAAGTAAGACTGAATTTCAAATCTTAGAGAACAGAAAATGAAGGCCAAGGGATCACCGTTTTTTTTTCTCCATCTCGAAGTCGAGCTCTGATTGTGTATCCCCTGACCTATCTCCCATTGTAACAGTTAAAAAATGCTGTAATAAAACTCTGTTTCTTCTAAAGGCGGCTTGCACGTGTTCATCCAAAAGAGCGAGGGAATAGTTTTTTAAAAAGTGAGAATGAGATGTGGGTCGGTTTTTTTGCATGTCAAGCTGAAGACCGACTGTAAATTACTGAATCTCAAAATTTAAACATCGAATTTGTAAATGACCTATGTTTAGATGATAATAGTGCCGAATTATTGCGTGGGGATTAGGTAACGAACGACCTTATTTTCAGTTTTTTGTTGATTAGTGATGAGAAGGTCCAAATACACGAGATTCTAGTTTTCTAAGTAAATGAATACGTCGATACAGCTGTGTATGTGGAATGGAAATAAAATGACGTCCCATTACGGTGTCTTTGATATGAATGCCGCAACAAAAAATTTTTTTTCAGGCAACTGTTTGAAAAAAGGCAGGGTATGATGACAGAGAATCGTTTTCTGTTTTTTTGGATCAGATTTTCAAAAAGTCGAAGAATTTTTTACTGCCTACAAAGAGAGCAAAGTTTGAATCACCAAAGAACCTTGAAGTTATTGAATGCAAAAATCACAGAGTGTCGAAAAGACGAATTAATGAGAATCTTAAAGTAACTAATTTAGAAAGGGTAACATAACATAGGTCGAAATGGCGAATAACGATGAAAAAACCCCACTCCGATTCTACTCACATCAAATGCCAATATTAATAACGCGTACGAAAATGTAAATAAACTCAAAGAATCCAGAGACCTACCACAAATGAGAAAAATTACGTTTAAGGGCAAAATTAAAAAAAAAACGGACGAAAAAAGCTGAACAAAAACAGGGAACTTTTCAACGAAAAAAAGAGTGACTAATAACAACGATAATAAGTTGGCGCAACTGACACTTGAAAACAATTTGAAAGTAGTTCGATATTATCCTCTTCGAAAAAACGATAAAAAGAAATGGACGTGCAAAGCCACAAACGAAGTCACAAAAGACGAAATTGACATTTTTTGATTTGCAATCATGAAGTAGTGCAGAACTGCGACATAATTAACATGTTTGGATTTTCTTTCGACCACAGGCCGGGGAGGGCCAGACTAAGAGTTTCAACAGGGCAATAATTTAGGGCCTCGGCTCAGGTAACCTAATTATTCACACGTACAGGAGAGATGAGGCAAATACCAGGCTGAAAAATAAATCATCAGAACTAACAAAAGAAAACTTGGCGGATCCCCCCAAAAAAGTACAACCGTTTTAAATCAGCAAAGAGACCCTAGAGGAGGTAGAAAGTAGGAGAATACAGACTACAATGGACGACAAACTCCGCAGCAAAACAAAAGATCTAATTGCTAAGAGGAACATCTCAAAAAAACAAAAATATAAGAAATTCTCGAGACAAAATTAGAACTTGTTACGCTGAATAAAACTATCAGACGTGAAATAAAACATGTTTTAAATAAGATCGATCGAGAGATAGTAGAGGCGGAAATTGTTGATAGTTGGTTAACTAATAAAGTAAGGAAAGTAATTTCCAAAGGTCAACAGCTACTACCATTTTTGAAATCCAAAAGCAACAATAGAAACATACATGAAAAGTCAGGAATAATCAATGAGGCCACTAAATTTTCTCGAATTTGTACAATCCTGACCAGGAAATAGAAGACCCTTCCCAAAAGATAGACCTTAAGGGTATGGAGTCTGAAGGAAAGGCCTTATCTTTTTCTGACCAAAAAATTCTCCAAATCCTATCCCATCAGGAATGTAACAAAGTAGCGGGACCAGATGAAATAAAAAACTCCTCACTTCGAGTTCTTGCAGAGGTTGTAGCGCCCTTTTTTGCCTCACTGGCTAATGAGATTCTGATCAACTTTAAGGCAAAATTTGAAAAAGCCAACGGAAGAATTGAACAGGGACGGAAGGAAATTTTACAAGAGTTAAAAACTTAAGAATTAGAAATGCATCAAATTACGAATAAGGGAGTGAAAGAGCCAATCTCAACATCCCAAAAATTAACCTCGTTTTTGTTTTATAGGATACAACCGATTTCCATTCAGACGAAAATAAGGGTGTCGGAAAAATTTTTAAAAATGGGGAAAGGCTACTAGGCAACCTCAAAAAAGGATAACCCCAACTCCAAATTATCAAAATACTAGAGCAGCAGAGGGCTACATTTGGCAATCCAAACGGGAACCATCTGAATTCTAACTCAAATTATAAAAGAAGGAAGGTCCCCAAATAGGGACCTCTCGGAAAAAATCCAAGCAACAGCTTTAATATTTCATCCGACAGATCTAAATATTCAAATAGTAAAAGCAACGAGAAAAATTACGTAAATCCTAAAAAAAAAATATGTTAAAACAAAAAGGAGAAGAAAAATGCGTACACAACGCAATTTTTAGCAAATTTAATTTCAGAAACATTTCATGGCGAATTTAAGCAACTTAATGCATTTATTGATTGCTGCGAAGACAGCGTAGCCGAAAAAAAATCAAAAGCAAGGGAGCAGAGGCATATTAAGGAAAGAAGCCGCTGTAGGCATTATAAAATCTGCCGCCCCATTTGATTAGAAATATATGGTAGGAGCACATGGAATCATACGTGCACCCAATTTACAATGGCCAGGTGACTGTGAACTAGGCTGCTACAGTTCTAATACCTTTAGACCAAATTGCGGACTTGAATTCAGTTCGTTGTCAAGAAAATAATCCTAGTTTAAATTTACTTACATGGATTGATAATATAATGCTGAATAAAGAGTAGGTATATAGGCAATACATCATGACAAAATTTTGTGTAACAAAGTACAGAGAAAAAAAAGTGGGAAAATGACTGAAATAAATCATGAAACAAAAATTACAATTACTCGTGGGATTAGTTCTCGGTTGTCTCGTTACTAAGAATTTTGTATGCTTTGAAAATTCGGAGGATGGCTATTGTTTCAATAGAAATGAACCAAGAATAGAAATGTTCTCGATAAGTTATCTAGGAAATCTTTGCGAATCATTTTTCAATAAGAATGGACTTTTCGGTCACCCCATATACGACAGAAATCTTTGAAATGGCCTAGTTACTTTTCTTCTATTTTATTTTTCTACTTTTCTTATTCGTTTTCTCCTTATTTATTTTTCTTTGCTTTTTTTTTTTGGCCTAAAAATTCAAAACTTTGCCGCCCTAGGCAGCTGCCTAGGTTGCCTAACGGTAAAAACGCCTCTGCAAGGGAGTCATCAAAACAACTCTGCCAAATCTCAATTAGGGTCAAGTTAATGCGGAAATTGGAAGGAATTGCGTTAAAAAATTAATAAATAGGGCAAGTTTTTTTTTACGCGGTAAAAAGCACAAAATATGTGCATAAAATACGCGCTCAAAACCTCAGAAATATACAAAAAAATTCTTTAAATTTTCAAAATGTGCAAAAATATTTCTTTCCAGAACAAGGCAACATAGGTATCAAAACACAGGATTTTTTCAGCTAAATCAGATGAAACACATGCCTATTGGTATGAATTTTAGAAATCGTTCCTTAGGTATACCAATTTTTTCACATATCGAATTATGAATGACAGCTCACCCGCATGACTAATATCAGGAGTTGAGTCTACAATTATGGAGTAATATTTGCAGCTTTTTATTTCTTCAATTATTTTGAAAATTCCTCGTAAGTCGTTTTAGACAAACTTCATATCTTTCCTGATCTCGGATGGCCGTCCTGTGCTATATTTATGCAGCAAGAAAAGCAGACTCTGCCATTAACGCCAAACTCATCATGAAATTTCCACTATGTTTTTCACCAGATTTTTCATTCTTTCTTCTAAACGTTAGTTCACGAATACCCAGTTTTTCTGTTTTTTTTTTAATTTTTTTTTTACAACAGGTACCACGTTTAAATACACTCCACCAATACTCAATGTACTCAGTAGAGTTTTTATGATGAGGAATGGCGCTGTGGACATTATTCCAGTCAGCAAACCCTTCTGTTCCCAATTTTAATATTCATTGAAGTGTCCAAATATTTATTTGGACCCCTTTTTCGCGATTTCCTGTCATCCTACTGTTCTATTTTTTGATTTTTCTCGAAATTTCTCGGTACAATGTTCTACGAAAGCAATCAAGTGTAATTTTTTGGAATTTTTTCCGTACCTTTTTTGGAAAGAAAATTTGGAAATTATTGATGTGCAAATAATTTTTTTCGCCACGATATATGAAAAAAGTGAACAATAACAATTATTAATGATTTTCCTATTCGATCAAATTGTTTAACATTTCAGTGATTTAATACCTGCTCGTAATATCATCAAATTATGTTTAAATTTTTTCCTCATAAATATTTGGGAAAAAATTTGCACCCTCAAATTTTTGCACCTTAAACTACAGCTTGGGTCGCTTGTATGTAAATCCGCGGCTGATAAACGAAGTTTTGGGAGTAATTGGTGTTTGAATTGCCGAATGAAAAGCATAATACACATGACTGTGGAAGCCAAAATCAAAATCCTGTCAAAAACGTCGAAATTTTGTAAAAAATTGTTATCGCAATTGGCACAGTGAAAGCGAATGTTATAGAAAAAACGAATGTAAACTTTTCAAATGTTCATGTACTTACTGTTAGAAACGAGGTTATAAAAGTTTGGACTGCCAAAAAAGAGTAGGTATTTAATAATTAAAAAAAAAAAAAAAATAGAGAATAAATATTATAATAATTGTGACATGCAAAATATATATTACGGAGGGAAAAATGGTAAAACGAAAAACTTGTCAAAGTGACTAAAATAAGACACGTTCAACATCAACGGTCCGCTGGCAAACCCCGGCATACTGGACTCACAAAATTTGCAAAATGGAGAAAAACAAACTCCAGAAATTTTAAATATTCAGGGACTAAATTATGGACCCAAAATCATTAAAGCGGTAGCATTAACAAACCCCGACGCAGGATATTAATGTACTCTATCATAAATTCGCACTGAGCAGCACGAAATCGTTAAAAATTTATTACCTACCTACTGATCCAAGCGCCACAAATAGACGAAATAATACATACATTTGAATGAAATAGTTGCAGATCAAAAAATAATCAATAAGGCATACGGAACAATTTTAGAACCTCCAAGTAGATTAGGGTTTAAACCCAAACTTCACATCATAAACGGACTCTCAGTAATACCTTTTGGTGGTGTATTAGAAATAGATTTCATAATGAAATTTCCGGGGAAAATCTTCGATGAATTTTAAGGAGTTCCCTCGGAAATGGTAAGAAAAATCTCTAATAGTTTTTAAAGAATTTTATTGGAATTCGGGAAAAATCTCCAATAAATTTTCAGGAATTTGATCGGAACTCGAGAAAGACCTCCGATAAATTTTAAGGAATTTCATCAGAAATTATTAGAAAAGTCTGCGATGATTTTTAGGGAATTTTATCGGGACTTGGTAAAAATCTCCGCAGATTTTTAAGGAATTTCACCGGAATTTTGTTGGGAACAAAAAATACCAAAAGTTTCCAAAGAATTTCTTCGGAAACGTCGGAAAAAATCGATAAATTTTAAGGAATTTTATCGGAAATTGTTGGAAACTAATTCCGATAATTTCCGACGAATCTCATCGGAAATCTTTAGGAAAAATTTCCAATAATTTCCAAAAAAATTTCATCAAACTCTTCGAGAATATTTTCCGATAATTTTTGAATTATTAAACCATTGGAGTATTCCCCCGAATATTTCTTATGACATGCTTCAAAATTTATCGGAAAAACTTCCCCGAAGAATTTTGATGAAACTTTTTGGAAATTATAGGAAATTTTTTCTAAAAGTTTCCAATGAGATTCTCCGGACATTATCGGAATTTTTCCCAACCATTTCTGTTGAAATTCCTTAAAATATATCGGATATTCTTCCCGAGTTCTGAAGAAATTCCTTAAAAATTATCGGAGATTCTTCTTGAGTATTTCTCAGAAATACTTCAAAAAGTATCAAAAAATTTTCTTAAAGAATTTTGATTAAACTTTTTTGGAAATCATTGGAAATTTTTCTACAGATTTCCGATGAGATTCTACGGACATTATCAGAATTTTTTCCAATGATTTCCGATGAAATTCCTCAATAATCATCCGAGATTTTTCCCGTTTCCAAAAAAATTCTTTGGAAATCGTTTGAATTTTTTTCCAACAATTTCCGATAAAATTCTTTACAATATCGGAGATTTTTCCCGAGTTCCGATAAAATTCTTTGAAAATTATCGGAGATTTTTCCCGACGAGCTCCGATGAATTTTTTAAAAATTATAGGAGATTTTTCTACCATTTTCGATAAAATTCCTTGAAATTTATCGGAGATTTTTCCCGAATCCCGATGAAATTCCGTAAAATTTATCGGAGATTTTCCCCGACGTTTCCGAAGAAAAGCGTTGGAAATTATTGGAATTTTTTTCGAACAGTTCCGAAGAAATTCCTTAAAAATCATCCGAGATTTTCCCCGAAGTTTCCGAAGAAATTCTGAGAATATCGAACATTTTTCCTGACGAGTTTCGATAAAATTCTTCAAAAACCATCGAAGTTTCCCCCCGAATCGTTGCACTTTCTATTGTCCGTCACGGCGCCACAGAGCACCGTAATGTTGCGTTGAAATCTGAATAGACAGCCATCGTGTACCGTCTTATTCATATTGTCGCGCAACATGTCGGGTTTTCTTGAATAACCCTGTATATGTGATAAGGGGCTGTAACGTTCCCACACCCCTGAACATCATCTTCTGAGTTTCCAGTGCTACTACTAGAAAGCACCTGTTTATAAATTTTTCCAAAAATTATAATTCATCGCACCAAAGCTGGAGCGGCCGAATTCAAAAATGTGTTAGCGATCAACCAAATGTTTCAAAGAATTAGCGCCATGCCGACAAACCCTATTGAAAACTGACTGTAATAAACCGAACGTGACTTGTCACAATGGAACGGGAACGTTGCACCGCGCCGTCCGAACCTAATACATGCCAAATAATGGACGATTCCCGGCTTGTAAAAAATATACGGTAAATATAGAAACTGAGGGATCGGTTGTATCAAAGACACTATTCTAATTCTGTATTTCTCTCTTCTCCTGAATTTTTTTGGATATGTAATTTGTCGGCATGCGAAAAAGAAGGGCGGTTCACGCGAAAAAAATTGGGATAAAATATTTGGCCCCGCCGAAAAAGAACGTTCTAAAGACAGACCCTTGGACGTCGCAATAGTGGGTAGTTATAAGGGACAATTCTGATAAAAACCTACGCCTAATGAAGCGCGACAAAAAATGCGATTCGAGCGACAATTGATACATTTTTTACGCTGCTTGAAATGTGTACACAAGTACTTCATACGTACCTGCCCATTCAACATTGTATTGAATCTGGTGAAAATTATTCAACTTTTCGTAACGAATTCAAATCCGTCGTCAAAATTGATCCTCACTCAATATTTGACCCAGTATACTCCTCCCTTCCACTTATTCACAATTTTGATTGTATTTTCAAAATGGAGGGCCAGAGGTAGATTTGGACGAGTTTGAACTCAGTGAGAAAAACTGATAAAGGGGTGGTTATCTCATTTTTTTTTTCCCCCAAAAGTTTATAAAATTTTTCCACACTCCTACACATTGGTAATTTTGGTCCCAAATGCGAGTCAGATTGAAAATCTGATTCAATTTTCGAATTCAGTAATCTAAAATATCCATTGAATGGTCTGTATTTGATCTGGGTTTTAAAAATGCATGTTTCCGACCATTCCCATTTAAAAATTTTTTTTCGCAAGATTTGAGAACTGGGTTAGAAGAGAAAAGAGACTGATTAGTGCAGTCAAAGAAGGCCTTACTATGGTACAGTAATGTTTTTCACCTCTTATAATAAGTGCATATTTAGAGGACTATTTAGACCGCGCCGATCACGGCGTTAAGATTATTTCTGCGGCGTTCGATATTATTATCTGGCGTTCAATACATTTTTTCCGGTGAAAATTTGTTTTGGACGGAATCCGACTTAAACGTCGCACATTCTTCATTTTAGGCGTTTTTTGTTGCTTCTTTGTCGTTCAAACAACTTTTTCTGGCAGGCTGTTATTCCCCACCCAAAAAATTGCAGCAATGCGATGAACACGAGGAGAAAATGAAATACGGTAAGAAAAAAAATAGAACCCGACAATAATATAATATAATCTACTACAGTATAAATAAATTTAAAAAACTCAAACGCCAGCTTCAAAAATTTCCTTTACGAATTTTTGAAAATTGTGCTATCAAATGCGCCAATGACTACGATCTGGTCCTAGGATCGTGTTCAAGGATGAAAAATGAAGTATTGCCATTCGCTGTGCCGAAAAATGTACAAGGCACATATCTTTGCACCAGGCAAATGGACTGAAAACTCTAGTAACAAAACTTTACGCCATCCCCTCTGGAAATGTGAAGTCACTGACAGAAAATTGAAACTCTTAACATATACTTCCATTCTCAGTATGGTAATTGTTCTGTCTAATGAATTGCGGATGTTATTGTGTAACCCAAAATAACCCCCCCCCCCCTGCCAAAAATTTAAAAATTAGAAGTTATGGTTCAAAATTCACTGGTAACAAAATATTCATAGTTTTTGGTACATGTTCCGTCAGCTGAAATTTTTGGATTTAAATTCAGTTGGGATTTCTGGTGCCTTACCCCCTGTCCCTTCACCATGAGACGATAAATGCGATAACATACTGTACCGACGATTTAAATTCATAGGTATGCAGTATTTCACATGCATTTTTTATAGGTAGAAATTGCATGTGTTTGATCTCTTTACCACTTCTTGTCGTTTTTCACATGCAAACACTCTTTCTGTCGTGTGCGAATAAATACTTCACAATTTTTTAATCTACTTTGGGTTTCTTTTCCGAGCATTGATACTGCATGAAATCACTGGGAAATCGCCCATGTACCATCACTTCAAGACAGGTTTTAAAATCCATACTTTCTTTGTTTCAAAATTGTAGGGTTAAATACACTTTTTTTTCCGATCTCAAAATCTGTGTTAAATTTTTACATTGTTAATTTTTCTACCAGCTTTACACAATTGGTGTCGTTTTGCAGATCCCATCAAATTTTGTGCGGTGGTTTAGTGGAATAATTGTAAATTATTTTTGTGAAATTTGGATTTTGGGAATACAAACTGAGACTATGGATCAGAAATATAATACATAAATTTTATCAAGTGTATAAGAAAATATTTCATACTTTTCTTAAATTTCAAAACTAAGTAACTTTTAATCGGAATGTAAGTAATCTTATAGACCTTATTTTGCGGTTGTTTTTACAAAATTGCACTCAATTTCCATTACCAGGCTCTCTTAACGATGTGCTTACAATGGCACAAATATGCTATGAGTGCTATGCGTCAATAAACCTATCATAAAAGATCTGTAGGTATTTTAAGTTACATGGTGCAATTATAATAACGTTTTTTTCTTGCTGAATAAAGTTGGAGTGTAAATCATACGGCTTCTAATATTGCTGATGTGGTTGAAAGCGATGTTTGTAGGTATGAAAATTCCTGCACAGCTATATCAACAGGGTACCCATGATGGCCATGTTAATGTCTTGAGGTAATTTAATTGAACAATGTAAAATAAGTTATAGCTACTTCCCACCCTACTTGAATGAGTTAAAATAATATTATGAACAAAAGAAGAAAAAAAACTGTCAGATAATAAAATAAATAAATAAAATGATTGTATGTTTGTACTTACCACTGCTTTACAACTGAACTCCCACGTAACATTGAAAATGAAATAATTAATTTAAACACAAACCATTTCACACAGGATGCAAAATTAAAATTTTCACATCTAATTGCAACAAATACCATAAAACAGACAGTTATAAAGTTAATATCTGCTATCATTATCTAAATAAATATATATATATAGATACATGAATAGGTGTACAACTACACTGATACACTGGATGTGACAATATTTTTGAAATAGTTACTGGGTACAGACTCAGGCTACCTAGGTGTTTGTTATTAAATGTATGAACTGAAAATTAAAATACTTACCTGTCAATAAACAGTAAGTGAAATGAAATATAAGATTCACTGTAATTATTTTTACTGATAAGTAATATATGACACTTTGATAACACATTATGGACCAAAAATATACCATGGACCATTAAAAGCCAATATTTGGACGTCCATATTAAAACTACTTACAACCATCCATATATGTCACCCAGTGATAAGGATGATCTGGTTCCACGGGAATAGAATTAAAATTTAATGTATGTAGATTCTATAGGAGACAAACACAAAGGACCATTCATCCTCAATCATTGAACAAAAATATTCAAAAAAACGCTCTCTCAGATGAGGAAAAATTTGAAATTAATATTCTTCGTGAATACTTTGGGCATGTAACTTTAACATTCTCAATAACTAACTCCTTATAGGTACTAAGAACTCTCTATTCCAATTTGAATTCGCAGCTATGTCACTTATTTATGTTCTCACATAAATATTTTATTTTATATACAGAGTATACACACCCTAAATTATTACAGAGAGATGAAGTAGGTACTCTAAAATTTTCTATGTCCAAACTGGGACACAGTAACTATTCTCTGTTGTTTTTGTTACCATGTTATAAAAATAAAGTGTTACAATGTAGCAATTACGTGACGAATTTGCTTCACTCTTTCCTGCCGCAATTTGACTTTAGCGCCATCTGTTCTTCACCGTTTAGCAAATTTATGAAATACAGTTCTTGCGAGGTTGCGACAGTACAACAGACTTGCGACAATGTAACAAACATTTTTGTTACAAGATTTTGGGTTTGTACATCGGGCGAATTCGAACTTACAGACTATTACCAGCAACACTATCACAGGGGCAAATAGGTGGGGACTTGGGGAGGGGCTTAGCCCAAACTTCTAAACAGCTCCCTCCCCCCATTTTGAAAAATTACCAAATAAAATGACGCGGGGGGGATTGCTTCATTATAAAGGGGCTTAACACCCCCCTCCAGTTCTGAACACTATGCTCGGGCATTCAGGTGTTCA
>JAJSSI010000020.1:0-250000 GCA_031841125.1 Acanthococcus lagerstroemiae | reverse complement strand
CAGCAGCCCAACCCTTACAACCAAGCACAAAAACTCTATTATACCTGCCAACAGGAAGTGCCATGGTACGAGTACAAATGCCAAACAAATGTTTCTCCTGTTCTTCGATGTACTCGTGAGCAGTAACCTCGGGTCTATGCTGGATATCGATAACGGCTGGCGTGGAAGATTGCAACATTTGTCGAACTTGGTGGACACGACGATCTTTTGGCCAAATTAACTTCGCAACCTAAGAAAATATACCAGTCTAATATAAATAAAATATCGATGGTTTCACAGTACAGTCGACATCGAAATACGCACGACTGAGCCAACAGTACAGAACTACTTTCATATTCCGTACAAAGATACAGTTCCCGACTTCCGTGACATTTACACCTAAATTAAGTAAATCCGACCATCTATATTATAATTTGCAACCGAACAAATATTTAACGTAAGTTCTACCTCCTCGTCCAAATCCTCCATACCGTCATACGTTTCGGACGTCTTAATTTCATTCCAGCACGACGGATTCAGGCTAATCGACTCTGGAACACTTTTATCGTAGTCAGTCGTATGCCTCACTTGTGAAGACAGATCCTCTCGGACCAGTATGTCGTACTCCGAAACAGACCAATCTTCACGAGGACATTCTCGACAGCGGTGAATTATGTCCACCAGAGGCCACGCGATGCCAACGGGCAAAGTTTGCAATTTGCTCTGACTAAAACCTATATAGAAAATCACGATTGAAATGCACGGCTAATCATTACAAACGTGAGTACCAGTTAATGAAATTAAGAGCAAAACACGTACCCGCTTTCACCATGAGAGAAACAATTCGCTCGATGCTTTGATAGTCGTTGGAAAACAAAGAATACTGAGATATTAACGATTCGGGAATATTACTTCTATTACCAGTGACGCCCATCATTTTAATTATTTCCTCGTATCGAGTATCTCTTCCGGCGAATATCAGCGAAAGTAACTGAAATGTCAAAAGCGTATAAATTGGAGCTGTCTCAGAGGTAAGATTTAAGAGTGGTTTACATCTTTGAGAGCAAGGAAGGAAGGAAGAAGAAACGATTTATTTCAAAGATCGTCCGACGACTGTTTCAAATCACACGTCGAGCTGAGTGCAAGAAGCAGCTAAGTGATATTTAGGTTTGATTGAGATTTGTTTATGACAGAGTAATTGTTTTAAATCCATCATTGGTCTTGAGGTGTACGTGAAAGATTAGTTACCAACAGTTCTTAACATGTGTACCAATTTCACTTGAGAGTAGCGTATTTTTGTCAGATAACCGTCTTGAATCCATCATTGGTTCTGAGATGTGGTGTGGTGAGACGTATGGCGATGCACGCATGCCAAAGTGACCCCTAAGACACCGCGCCCCCGGCCCCGGAAACTACCCTTTCGAGTATCACATCAGTGGCCGGAGGGACGCTTTGAGATCGGTCCGAGCTCCCATTTCACCGTACCGCTTCCGATACGTGCGTCCGGCAAGGGCCATGGGGTTCCCTACTGACCGAGGTTCGCGCTCCCCGAGCACCAGCTTGAGGTGTAAGTGAAAGATTAGTTGCCTACAGTTTTTAACACGTGTACCAGTTTCACATAAGAGCAGCATATTTTTGTCAGAACGTTTTTGGTTAGTATACCGATATCAGTGACTCAGCTACTAAAAGCCAAAACCTGTCTCCAATACAGTATACATGTAACGGGTAAGATAGTACCGTATGGTGAATTATCTTGTTATGTCCTGTATTACAATTTGTCGTTGGTAAAGGTCTGGTGGGCTAATTTCTGTTGGTAAGTTTTGTTTGGCTTGTTATTAATGTGAAAAGTATTTCACCGTCCAAGTTTACAGAGTTGTGTTTATCGAGTTATTACTTTGTCCTGTCATTATTTTTATGATTTTCATTTGTTCTTGTTGTATAATAAAATACAGTACATAATTTACAGAAAACCAATACAGACACACCTACACCCACATAATAATACCAAATGACTAATACCACCACCATAAATACAAAATGATAACATATACAACTACTGTCACAGAACAATCACAATACTAAGAGACAACAGGGACAACAAAAAAGAGACAAACAATAAAACAAATTGTTATCAACAACTACCAACCAAAAATTTTTCACAACATAATGAACGTTTTCAGTAAGAGGTTAATGAAGCGATAAGTAGAAAGACTGACGAGACACAAAGAGCAAAATACTGATGAAGGAACAAGATACAAAAAACTAGATGATAAGACAGTCATCCGCCGGTCTGTTTGACGATCAATTATTTTTCTTTCTTGAGTGTTTACCTGCCTACCTATCTGTCTGGTGGGATAACTAGCTAACTGCCTGTTCCTCCAGCTGACTAGCACACTGGTAGTCCCTAGGTATTTCTATGTTTGGATCTTCGGGTAGTAAATGGGTCGCTGCAATTATTCGAATTTTTCAGATAGACCACCCACCCAGTGCTTTTATTCCAGTGGAAATCAGCCTTCCAGTACATACACAGATTATGCTAGGCTACTCACTTGCAGAACATCGTGACTGGTATTGTTCACTCGATTAATAAAAGGATAAGGTAGAAATTTTTCTCTTTTCATAATAACGAACGCGTGTTCGAAGATATCCGGCGGCCTTTCGATGAACTCGGGGAGAGAATCTCTGCCTCGATACTTAACGTTTTTAAAATCAACCTAGATGGGGTGAAAGTAAAGGAAAATTCATTAATACTGTTACACGTCGGCTGGTACATGCTTCCCTAATGGTAATTCTATACTCCAATAAGTATAAATATCAGAATACACATAGGTGAAATTAATTTAATTACCGGTCGCGGTCTCGGAATGATTTGTGGATGATTTCTCCAGTAGTAATGCAAGAAATTCTCTAAATTTAAATCGGCAGCCAGCTGATTTAGTAACTGAACGAGAGTCGCTAGAGAATCGTAGCGCAACGTATTCAATTTAAAATCCTAGGTCGAAAATAAATCATTATTAAGAGCATTCAATGGTGCATTTTAAATTCGACAAGAATGTCTGAACGCGGATCACACTGAAGGTCAATGAAGGGAATACCATTTTTTTTTTTTTTTTTTTAACCAGATACTTTAATGCACCACATGTTTTCCTTTGAAACGTAGCATTAAGATTTCTCAACAGCGAACAGCTTCGAAAAGTGAAAACATACATCTTTGGGAAAATGATTCCTCATAATTCTACCACGGATCAAATGAACTGGATCACTCAATAATTAAATGTACGATACACTATTGCAAGCACTGTTTGTGCAGTATAAGGAGAAAATTATGAAATTTTTAATGAGCACAGGCCATTCTACGGCCGTAGGACGGTTCGCTATTAAGACGTTTTCTCCCACAAGAATCCATGGTATTTCATCAGAGAATCAAGAACTATCCAATGTGAAGAAGTTTACGGTATTGTAAGGTGTTCGTTACAATAAGTTTCAAGGAATACCGAATCTGATCGCACACTTACCTCATACATCAAGTGTAACGAGATGTAAATCACGTAAAAATGTTGGTACAGCGGGGCAGTAGGACTGATTTTTTGGCTATGTTCCTGATACGTCGCATTTATTGATTCTATTTCTTTCAAAGTCAGTAAATTGGATATTCTTAGGAAATTTTCACGATGATAGGCACTTTCCAACACGTATGCCCAGTCCTAAAAACAAAAGAAGACATATATATGTTGGCTCTTAAAGCAAGCGTTTTTGTTTCCCTTGCTGAGTATGAGATTTGATTTTTGTCTTCGACAATACATGAAAGTACTGCGAAGCTGAAGCCACAAGTTCCTCAGTTTCAACAGCATTGAAGTAGTCTCATCTACTTCATGAGATGGTAACCAACATGCTCTAAAAGGCCTACACACCAGTGACTTTACATAAGCCGAAGGAATGATATGAGTCACGTATAAGATGTACAGTTTTAAGACACGGTTTATACAGCTAGCCGGGCTCATTAATTAGTATAACAGTCGAGAAATTTTACCCACTCATTAATTTCTCAATTATTTAGTAACGGGAAGGAGGATTCCGCCCTATTATTACGTTTTTGAATTTGATTCAAATTCTAACCTTCATATACTTACCGAATCATTTCCTAGATTGCATTCTTTCTTCTTTTTAGGAAGAGTAGGCGCTTCTGGTTGTTTTCCATATAAATTTTGGATGAGAGTAACATTATTTATGTCATAACCCAAAGAACCTATGAAACACATATTAGTAATGTAGTTGATCATGTAGTCCAATATACTTAATTTATATGTATACGAATTACAGATATAGAACTAACGAAGGATAAGAAGACCCAAGAACGTTTATTCAGTTTTGAATAACCACAGATTTGAATGTTCCCGTTTGATTTGAAATTATTGATGAATATGTTAGCAGATTTCTTACATGAATCCTCTCTGCCCATAACAGTCAACCAGTAAGTCAATCTGACTGTCACTTTGTTCACTTATTCGATTAATAAACAGTCTATTGGCTACCCCGTTTTCCTGGCTGACTACCGGAAAACAAAAAACACAAAGAGGCAGACATAAAACGCAGGCAGGTACACAGCCAGACCAACAGCTGGTTTTTTGTCTTTTTGTCTGTATACAGTATTTAATAACAAGCAAAACTACAAAGAGACACAAAGATATTTTGGCGAAGAACGCTCCCGAACATTCGAGATAAGCGAAGAAAGATCGATACGTTTCGAGCAGCAGAATAGAAGTTCGATAATGAGAGCGATAAGGAGTTTCACCGATAATGCCGGGATATAAAGGTCGCTGGCCGACGCCGTATAGTCTAGTTCTGTATGCGATAAACTGTGCGTTTTTCAAAATGATCTAGCTACGGTTTGCATTGCGTTGTGTTTGTGTGGAATAAAGTCGTTAGTACGCATTTTCGTGCGTTTTCTGGTGCGAATTACGTTACAATATGAAACACATAGAGCTAAAGAGATACTCGACTACTTTTCCAGGCGAGTTCGCCAGCCTGTTTGACTGTCTACCTTCCTTGCCTATGAGCATGATAATCAATCTGTTTATTTCTCTATCCTGTTTTCCCTCTATGCGTTTGCTTTCCTAAGTAGCTAGGGATATTCTCTTCAGCAATTTCTCAGATTTTCCGTTATGCAACCTGTTTGCTATTTTTTCGTTGGGGCAGAAGACGAGGAGAAAGCAGTTATCACTTCATTTGCTGAAGAATTTCACTAGCTAATCAATCGAGATTCCTCCGAGTTCATCAGGTTACTTGATGATCATCGCGAGATCGTCACTTTCATCCAAAAATGATACTCACGTAAGAGCACTTCAAGGAATAGTTTCCATTCTTGCATGGAAGAGATGTCTTGAGTACCGGGAGCGTTGCGCGAACGATACCACGTTATCATGAAATTTAAAGCCGTATCGCGCGGTAGGATTACTCCGAATACATTCAAGCATTCTTTCACTGTAAACGAAATACAAGCGTTATATTATGCTATTTCGTTGACCGTTGGAATATTCGAAAAACACTCATCTTTACATACCCAGCAAGGAGGTATTGAGAGTAGGGAAGTTCACGCGATAGAAGGTTCCATTCGTATACTTCTAAGAAAAATATGACAAGATACTCAGAGTAAAAGGAATATAGGTCCGTCAGTACATGTTCACTGTATTCTTAATATAAAGAAGAAAACTTACAAACGTAGTCCGCGAACCAATAGAATTGTGGATCGATTGAATACTGATGGGTGACGTTAGTTGATTTGAATCGCTCAAATTAAATCTGTCATCGAAAATATGTTTTTTCACGGGCGATATTTGCTGGAAATGTTCTTCGAAGAATTCCTCGCCCATCCGTGTTGAAGACAACAGGCTACTCCGACTACAACAAAATCGTCAATTTTTTCATTTCCATAAGCATTAAATACAAACACATCAACAGTTACACACGTGTGACCATGTTTTCAGATTAAAAATTAACACTATTCACACGTACGATGGCTGTGGAGAGGCTGCAGGCGGCACACTGTATCGAGTTGCACGATACGACGAAGTTAGATACTGGGAGGACGAAACACTGCCGAATATTATTTGACCGACGTGAGAAGTTCCCGAATACAGAGAAACAAGGCCGTTCAGTTCTAGAACTACGATCACATTCACACTCTGTGAAAGAAATAATTGACATTAATGCATCCGGGTCCAGAACGATTATCTGCATTATAAAATGATGAGTTTGATTATCTACAAGTTGGCACATCATCATGGGATGGCCCATTTAAACCGCGCGTAAAAGTAGTCCTTTTAAAATTAGTTTTGAAAACCATTCTCTCATGTTGTTAAGCTAGAAATTAGACGAAAATGTCGGAAACCTACTCTACATTCGATTCATAATACATACAATCACTGTACGTTTACGCTGAAATGAAACCTTGGAAAATAGCTGAATGAATATCGCAGGAATTCCATAAGATCTTCTGGAAGGGCACCGATCTGTCTTCACTCTTTCACATTTCACATCGATACTAAACTAATCTGATGAGGATAAAATCTTACCGACGAATACACGGCATCTTTAGCCGAAATTACTGTAATCGAACCCAAAATCAACTCTGGTTTCTTCTCATTCGTTTTATCCAACTTGGCGCAGAATAACTGGAAACGAGTGGGAACCAAATAACATAGGTGTCTCTGACCAACGAAATCAGAACTAATGAACACTGACGAAGCCGGACCCGAATCACCCTCCCTACAACAAATTCATGCCATTATCACTCCATCGCATTACTACTCGAATGCTTCCTCTTTCCCGTTCGAAAAGCGAGGAAAATACTAAATGATTTCGCCGCAAACCTTTGATTTCCCGAATTCTCAGTCCAAACGTACTCCAGACCAAGTTCCGGTTGAACTGGCATAGGAACATGGTTATGTGGCACACTCTGACTGTTTCCTAGTCGAGCGTCAACCGACGGAGAATGCTTTGGCGATCCAGAAAATCTCGGACTCATCATCTGGTTGAATTTAACATTTTTCGACGAAATGTTACCGGGCGACGACGTCGAAAGACTACCGGAACAACTGCGCATATGAAGTACATGCCATAAGACATTCATGAAGCAAAAACGGAGACGATCAACACTTAAAGTTACTTTTTTCATACTCACACTGCAGTGGGTAACGGACTTTGTATCTTACAAAATGACGAATTAGCGGGGCCTGCACTGAGTTGACTATTTGATTTGCTGTTACCAAACGGACTAGAAAACGCGGAAAAATTTACACTCACAGAAGATCTGAAAATTTAAAATGCGATGACCTTTCGAAATACCCACCCAAGGCATATTTCTATTGTACTAAAGTGCTTTATTTACCTGTTTTGCAAACTAAATGGAACCGAACTATTGTTTAACACAGAGCTCGAGAAAGGCTTGGTAGTGTTGTTACCACTCTGTTCAGTTTCATTATTCACATTCATCATCAATCTTTCCTAAGAAGGAAGATAGCAAATTCTAGCCATTACAGACAAATTAACTGTTTCATATTTATACACAGTACACAGAAGCTTATTTCGACAGTATTCAGATAATACTGGTTCGAGTTACATGCACTAAGATCCTTTTCTCTCAATTGAATTCAAAATAAGCTCAAAGCTGAAATTCCGATTGAAATTTCAAAAACCGATTTTGAAAGCAAATAGAAACTTGAATGAGGACAACTCCTTAAATATGAATGCATACATATTCGAAAATAAAGAAACTATTACTTCTTCAGTAGTTTTTCGAATCTTCCACACACTATGTAAGCTTGTTCTATAGTCATACACAACACAGATGGAAGGATTTTTGCAAACAAAAACCAACTTCATGTACGGTTCTCGCATGAATGACAGAATACCCCCTGAAAATCAAGAACGCAATTACAGAAAAAAAGAAAAATTTAATGCTTCAGTTATGACTTAAATGTTCTGTCCTTACCTTGTTTCAAGATTAAAAATGGGGACATTTCGTTCAACGGATTCGTCAGTGCAAATATAGTTGGCACAAAGTTGAAGGTAGAAAACTGAGGAAACGACGAATTTATGGTACTCAACGATAATGATGCACGTTCTATCATGAGTCCGTACTTGGTGGCCCACATATTCGAAATCTATCGAAAAATTTGAAAGTGGCAATAAAATATTATTAAGTTTTTTTTTTTTTTTACTTTACAAAGTGCCCAGCAAATCGATTATAATATTCAAATAATGGCAACAGTAACTGAGTTAATTTTGAAAAACATTAACTTAGCAGGAGACCAATTTTCACAGCTACTAGGGTTCCTAAGCTGGAAATTTCCATTTTCCCCCATTTTTTTTCTTCAAATCTTTGTCATCATGAAATTTAAATCTACGACCTGACGATATGAATTTCATTCTCAACAGTAACTGAGATGGAATATCACGATATCAAAGTCTGAATTCTTCAACTATACATAATAAGATGAACTTTATCAACCCTGGTTCAGAAATTACAATGTTGATATATTTTCTGATACGAATATTAATCAAGTCAACTTGGATCATTAGACAAAAATCTAATAGCACAGTAAAGCCCCCCCCCCTCCCCCCGATAAGAAGACTCGATTATCAAGTTATTCATCTTCGTTGACATTACATACCTTGAACGGCAGTCTAGTAAAATATTCTTCGGATCCGGACATATAAATGCTTAAATGTTTCTCATCTAATATACAGACAGCTTCAATTTCATCCTCTAGAATCAATGAATTTAATTAACACAAGCAGAACAAATATGAAACGATAATTTTGTATCTTACAGATCGACTGTTCACAGAAACACTTTTTATAGAACCTATTCAGACTTCAGGTCCACGAAGTTTTTATGATAAAATCAGAATGTGCCAAAACTTGGGGGTTCAAAGATACTTGAACCCTTCGGGGGAGATCAAAATATGTCTTTTTTTTTCTCGTGAATTTTTCCATCACATTTTCAGTATTTTCAAAAATCACTAGCTTCACAATAGAACTACATATTAGCTTTGGATACAAATGTAATTCTTTTGATTCCGACCAGCCGATGCAAGCATTTAATCTTAGAACTGATATTGACACAATTCTCTTCAAGCTACGACAAGAATGAAGTACATAATACGAACTAATATCAATACCTGTTGTTTTAGGGCTAGACTGCAAAATACAGCTTTCCTTGGAAAACGAACACCAGAGAGCTTGCTTGACGACTTGTTTCGCAGTGTAGCTCCGCACGAGGCTGCGACCACCCGGCTGTTCATCACCGAAATTTCCCAAACTCATTCCAAAATTTCCACGACTCCATATGACGACATTATTCTTGACATACAATTCTTCTTCTATTTGGTCGGCATTTTCTCTCAATATGAACGATTCTCGCTGCAAGAATAAAGCAATCAGAGAAGCCAAATACTGAGAAATTAATACGGGCATTGCATTTGTAATTCGTATTTACTTCTTGTAAAACAGAAAGAAAGAGTAGAATGGAACAAGCTAAGAAAGCTTCTTTCAGAAAGGAGACATATTCTGGGCAAATATAGATTTAACAGTAAGACAGATTTCTTTAAATGTAAGTCTGGAGTAGAGCACTGTATGGATGCGAGACTTGGATAATAGGAACACAAGAAAGAGAAAGGATAGAAGCTTTTGTTGTGTTATCAGAGAATGTTGAAAATTAAATGGACAGAAAATATCACGAATGAGGATGAGGTGAGTAGGAAAGAAAAAGGAAATAAGAATAAAATCGTAAAGAGAAGAGTTAAAATGATAGGCGATAATATAAGATATCCAGGGATATTGTTATTGCTGCTACAGGGAATGGTTAGCAAAGAATGTGCGCTATGAAAAGCAGATAATGAAAGGTACAAAATGTAGATCCTTCTCAGAAATGAAAAGATTAGCGCAGGAGAGAAAAGAAGTGCAGACACGCAAGCTACTAGTCGAGAGTCTAAGGAGTACAACAATAACACCTACTTCTTCGTCGGAAGAAACAGTAGAGTCCACGAATTCCTGCTCTAAACGTGTAGGCGATGTGTATGATACGTGACCCGGAGGTACTGTACTACTCCCGACATGCCGTTCAATTTGCTTCCGGCCGAACGGTATGAATAACTGAAATTCGCATTCACATTTATGAGCTTAATCAAATCATGTACAAGTTGAAGCTGTATTTTTATTCTGTCAGCCAGTCAAACAAAAATGATAAGCCGAAGAAACATTACCTGAGGTTCAGAAGCAGCGAGCATATTTTCTTCCTTTTCCTCCAGATTTGCTAATAAAATGTAAAACTAACAAAACATTGATGGAATAACCAAAATGTTATCTTTCAGTATGAGTAATATTCAACTCGAGTCAACTGCGGACGTCAAATTAACAGTATCTATACTAGAACCGTTTGTAGTTCTTGAGTTCTTGAAAATAATCATCGTTATCACTAATTTAAAATTCTGAATCAAAACAGAAAACCGGTAAGACAAAACAAAACACAAATAACACAGAACCCACGGACAACTTTACGATTGACATTGGCATTCGGCAGTTGGCACGTGGGATCATCTCACACAAAAATGTTAAGAAAAAGAACCTTAAGTAAGAGTATTGGAGAACCCTTCTTTCTTCTCTTTCTTGTGCAGATTACCGATGATTCTTCATTTATTTTCTCTGTGACTTCTACCCTATGGCGTCCTTCATGAACTGTGACCTCTGATAAAGAAGCGAATGAGCGGTTGAGACGATGAGAGCAGTTCACTGGATGAGATGAAAAATTTGATACATTTTGATTGGTTCTCATGCCTCGAATGTGGTTTCAATGATTGTGATTGGTTGCCTGTTTTCTTCGGAGCTTGGTGGTAACCGGCTTCCAAGAATTCGTGGTTTTGCGCATTAATTTGCACCATGTGTTCTGTTGCAGTATGTAGTTCGTAGTTGTTCTCCAATGTCGGCTAATTGTAACTTCTAGTATGTTATACTTGTTGCTGTTCTCCTTTGTAGTTCGTAATTTAAAATTCTGTGCGTTTGCTCATGCTTTATTCTGTTCAACATAATTTCGTATAATGGTAGAATTCGGTGTTCGTTGTTTGTCCTGGTGTAGTTCTTGAACTAAATTCTGCGCGTGCCGGTGGTTTATTCTGTCCTGCATAATTTTGTGTAATGGTGAAATTCAGTGCTTTAATTAAGTGTGCCGTACGTTCGCGTTTGCTGAGTTCGATGCGTTGGTTAAAATGGTAGAATTCAGTGTTGAATTAAGTGTGCGGTACATTCGCGTTTTGTGTTCCTTGAGTTTGACGTATTGGATTCAGCGGACATTCCTAGTTGATCATCTGTTGTTGGTCCAATGCTACCCGAAGGAACAAGGAAGATGCCACGAGCAAGTAACCATCAGTACTGGATCTTCCACTTTTCATCATACAGGTACTACTATAGAATTGAAATAATGTTGAATGTCAACCTTTTCAGTATCAGGAAAACTCGCGAAAGATAAAATCACGTGTACTCTGTGTTCACGCAAATGGTGATCAATTGACCATTTTTAAAGCCAGTAGTACATAATCGAACCTGACGTTGCGTGACGCTGGTTCAACGACGGTTCAACAATTGAGCGGCCGAATTCGAACGCTGAGCGGTGGCTCAACATCAGTTCAATGTTGAAGCGCAATTGTACCACTGGCCCAAGTCAGATGCTCCTGGGTTGTAAGTTTGAAATGAGTCTACCGTAGGAGTCCATATTTTAGCATGCTCAAAACAGGAGAATACTATTCTTGCCGATCAAACGTCCAGAATGGTTTTTGATTTGATGTATTTGCTGTTATGATAGCAGTTGTCCGGAGTTCATTGACAAAAAACGTTCATTTTATACAAGGCGGTATTTTTTCTTCTGATGAATAACTGGTTTTACAATCGTATTGGGTATATTACTTTAAAATTTCTTCATTTTCTCATCATCTGCACCTAGAATTAGATTCGAAGCCACAATTCAGAGTTTTCCTGTCCTATCTTGTATTCCTTAGTCTTACTTTGCTAGACTTATCAGGAAACTCATAGTACTTATTAATAAATTGAGAGATTTCAATTTTGAAACCATTGCTGCACTAATTAAACATCTGACAAGTGATATTCAAGGTGCAGTTGATAATTTTGGATACTGGAAAACAGCGGGTACCAGGTACAGTTGAAATCCGTCGTCTGCTGTAACTAAAACTAATGAGACCACTTATATTTGAACTTTGGTCCCTTAGTCGTTTTGTAAGCTGCTGACTACTGCATTAGCTGAAATTTTAAGAAGTCTATCCTAACATCAAGAATTGTAGAGACTAGCATGATTTGGAATACTGCTAAGAGTGATCATTTTGAGTACTTCTGTAAATTATGCCAGTTGTACTAGTTACTAGATACATCAAAGTCAATTGTTCGTTGTGCAAAGTAGTGATGTTGAAGGAATGGATACTATTCAATGCAGTATCGATATGTAGCAATCCTTTTCTCCTTGGTATTGATACTCCAGAGATACTGTTTGTTGGACCATAATATAGTTTCACACGGGTATAATGGACCGCCATTTTCTTGCAAATATTGATACTATCTATACTTGGTTTAAAGTATCAATACCAACTTTTTTCGATACTTCAACATAACTAGCGCAGAGGCTTACCCAGTGTTTTCATTTAGCTTCCAGTATTGGAATGTCTCATTGTAGCAGTTCGGTAACTAATTCTGATTTTTTGTTTTTCTTTATTTTTGCAGGCATTTGGGTACTCTCAATGCCCCGGTAAGTGGTCGAATACATAAGCTGCGGCATGTGCGTGCGGCCATGTGCAACAGTGCAACGTGCGATACCGATATAAAATCTCAACTTACATAGAGCAGCAACACAAGTGAATAAGGTTGAAAAATTGGAGAATTATCATTCATGCGAAGGCTCTCACTTTTTTTTTTTGCAACTTACCAGTAATTAGAAGGGGTATAGCTAAATTTTTGCTGTAAAATTGTCTTGTGATAGTGATGAGAGTTCTTCAACGTGTTCTGGAGAAGCTTTATGTAATAATGGCAGTGTGCTAAAATCAACTCTCGTACTACAGTGTGGAAGGAAACGGATGCCTATGAATATTACAATGAATCTATAATCTGAAGATGAAGAGGATGATGAATAAGGTTTTTGGATGACATGTTCTCAAAATGCGGTGTTCATGTGAGGGGAGTTTGGATATATGAGATGTTGAAGAAATCAAAGAATTGTGAATTTGTTCGCATTGGGGGCTGCACCAAGCGCATCCTGATTAATTTTTCAGATACTTTCGAATGAGTGTTGGAACCTTTGATTATATTTTGAGCGCTATTGAATCCAAGATGATGAAGCTTTCCAAAAGACCATCCATATGTGCGACTGAAAGAGAGGTGTAAGGCTGAGTTGAGATAGTAGCTGTACTTTCTTTTTCTTTATCACGATCGCCCATCTCCAAGCACAGGTATTCCAACAACAGAACAAGATCAGGCAAAAACGATACGTTCATGCGTTTGAAGCATATGAAAGGGCAGCGGGTCATCTTTCATTGGTTCTTTTGTATTACGTGACTATGCTGCATGCACGCACACGCATACCTTAGCTTATGTATTCGAGGCCTAAGTATAGTGCTTCGTTTTGTTTTGTTTTTTTCAGAATGTCAGCTCTCCTGTGTCCTCAGTAACTTCAATAATGAAACTGGACACTTGAAATTAATATTAACCTGTAAATGCCTAAGATCGCTGCTTTTAATGAAACAGCATTATTGGGGGTCATTTTGACCTGAAGTGTATGGGAGAAACGGTGAATCAATTTTCTGCCTAGAAACTGAGTTGCATAAAAGCGGGAAAAGAAGATATATTTTAAAAGTAATGCACTGTACACTCCATTTGTCTCAAAAGTACAACCATATACTTTACTATGACTGAAGATATATTCTTAATGTGGCACACAAGTCATCTTATTGTAATTGGAAGTATATGTCGGAGTGCTTCATTATCAAAATTACTTGACGGTATGTTCTAAGAGTGATCCATTGGTCTCTTACTTATAAAAAGGACATGTATGCATGATGTTGGACATGTGTAATAGAATGTTTTCCAACTGACAAATCTATAGTCCGTTCCAAATAAGAATGCCGCAAACAGTTCAGGCATATCACACTTTGCTGCGTATCTATGCAGTCCAAAAAAACATTTTTACTTTATCAATCGCTGCGAAAATTTCAAATTTATGTTACAGTTGATGTATCAAATTTATTCTCTTTCATTAAGAATTTAGGTAATATTATTTTAAATTAACGGAGTATCTGTGCTCTGGTTTGTAGTGTTGTATGAATAACCACCTTTGGGGAAAGGGATTAAGATGGATGGAAAGCACTTTGCGGACGACATTGTTTTGATAGGAAAGAGTTTCGAGGAATTACAGGTCATGGCCGAAGAATTAAAAATAGAATGCGAAAAGGCGGGATTGAAAATAAATTTATCGAAAACAAAGATTATGCCCAAGAAGCAAACAAACGAGGATATACATATAGGAATATCAAAAATCGAGGAAGTATCGGAGTACAGGTATCTGGGGCGAATTATGTCCTTCGAGGACCGGATGAACAAAGAGTTGAGAATGAGAATAATAAACGCGTGGCGCGCCTTTTGGAGACTAGAACCAATTATGAGAGGCAATATGAATAGCAGACTAAAGGTTAAGGTCCTTGAGAGTAGTGTGTTACTGGGTCACAAACCTGGGCGTTAACAGAAACGCAAATTCAAAAGATCAAGACCACACATTACGCAATGCTGAGGAAGATCCTGAAAATTAAGCTAAGCGATAAAGTCAGAAGAACCGAAATAAAGATGAGAACGAGTTCACAGGACGCGGGAAGCACCTGTAAAAAAATAAAATTAAAATATGACTGGGGGTACCTGGGAAAAATGGACTCTGTAGCAGGGGTTTGATACCGTACGGAAATAAAAGGGGGAGGGGCAGACCAGCAAGCAGGTGGGTCGATGAGATTCTGAGAACAGTAGGTCTTCAATGGATGGGGGTAGCCTGAAACAGGAAAAGGTGGAAATTTGCGACGGAGGCTTATGCTCATCGCTGGGCGGATTAGATGGAGGCGACCCTGAATTCACAAAAAGAATGTGTATAAATGTCTAACAGAGCTGTATTAATAATAATAATAATAATAATGAAGAAACTATCTTCTCCTTTCCCCACATGCCGCCGTACTTGCAACTGTTTTCGGCATTCATATTTGGAACGGACTATAGAGGGAATGAACGGGTATAGAGGAAACATTAGTGGATGGTGAAGCGGTACAGTAGAACCTCAGTTATCCGACTTAATCGGGGCGAAGTGACGTCGGATACGTTAAAAAGTCGGATAATTGATTTTACGAATTTTTTTTTTTGAAGAAAATAAAATACATACGTACATAAATAAGCTTCAGATGAAAAAGACTAAATACGCAATAAAAAACACAAAAAAGTACAATATTGAGGACCTGACTTCGAAAACGCACTTAGTCCAAGTTGGGAAATCTAAAAAACATGCTGACTCGCGAACGATAAGTGGTATGACTGATTCAGTTGCGTGGATGGGAAGAGAAGGGGTCAATGCTGGTACCACCCAAGTATGAAGGTTGGCGTGTGAACGGTCTTTGAGTTATGGGAGTGCAAAGGGAGGGGGGGGAGTCGTAGACTTCGCTCGTTTTGGCAGACCATGTCATACTTGTGAAAGGTCAAAATGTGTACATCTTAACTTAGAAAGTGTCGGAAATGGGAAGATACAGCTTAGAGACGATTATTCCGGTGAATGAGGAACACGTGAACAATTCCCCCTCTCTCCACCTTTCAGACATCGTTGTACCCTCCATGAACAGGAAAAAGCAAGTATTACTTACAGTTGTAAGTCTTATATTCATAAAATATGAAAAAACAAGTAAGTCAGTATTATGAAAAAGAACAAAAGATAGGTTTAGCTGACTCCGAGTCGTAATGAAATCGTGAGACCAACTCTGAAAGGTGCCTTTTGACTTCCTTCACCAGATTGCGTTAAAAACTCGACTTTTGATTTTTTGGACTAAGCGCGTTTTGGAAGTCTGGTCCTTACGAGTTAAAAAAAGTCTTTGATTTAAAAATTACAAAAAATATTTTTTTCTCAAAACAAAATTGTATGGTCAAAGCATATGACATATTTACAGCATTCCAGTAGTGGTAGGGGCGTTCAAGATGTTGTGAGATACAGGCTATTTGGTAGTCGTATGTCGCATTGATGCAAGTTCTTAACGCATCGTGAACTTCTGTATTCATTTTGATGCAAAATTTGGAAAAGGTTGATTAAAAAAAAAGTTAACCGACTTTTTGACGTCGGATAATCAACAGAAGTTGGAAGAATTTTTTGATCAGATAATCGCGAAGTCGGATAACCGAATGTCGGATAATTGAGGTTCTACTGTGTGTGTGTACATACCAATAATAACTGAAAATATAGGTATATTTTTATACAATATGTTACCTACTTTGTAACCAGTGTTGGAAGAACGCAAAAATCAACGTTCCCATTCCCATTTGTTCTTCTCTAACTGCATGGTTCTCATTCATGTTCTTTGTTCTCCTTACCTTAGAATTACCAACGTTCTCATTTCCATCTTGTTCCCTTTCCCGTTCTTGTCCTCACCTTGGTCCTGTTCCCATTCCCGTTTTTGTTCTCAATCCCATCATGTTCTTGTTCTCATTCTTGTTCTGAGAACGAAAACATGCCGTTTTTCTTTTTGTTCTCGTTGTTTATTCAACATCTGAGTACTGCAGGTTGATGTTTTTGTTGATAAGATTTATAATTTATTGATAGTTTTAAGCTTTCAGAATTCTACTTTCATACCAGGTGCAAAGGTGTTAGAAAAACGCAAAAATCATCTCGTTCCCGTTCTCGTTTTTATTCCCAACCTGGTCCTGTTCCCGTTTCCCATTTTTGATCTCAATCCCATCATGTTCTTGATCTCATTCTCATTCTGAGAACGAAAACGAGAACATGCATGCCGTTTTTCTTTTCGTTCTCGTTCGTTTTTCCAACATCCCAGTACTGCAGGTTAATGTTTTCATTGAAAAAATTTATAGTTGATTGTTTTAGGCTCTCAGAATTCTACTTTCATGCCAGGTGCAAAGGCGTTGGAAAAACGCAAAATCATCTCGTTCCCGTTCCTTCTCGTTCTTATTTCCAGCCTGGCCCTGTTCCCGTTCTTGTTCTCATTTTCGTTCTGAGAACAAACACGAGAACAAGCCGTTTTTCTTTTCGTTTTCGTTCGTTTTTCCAACATCTAAGTACTGCAGGTTGATGTTTTCATTGAAAAAATTTATAGTTGATGGTTTTAGGCTCTCAGAATTCTACTTTCATGCCAGGTGCAAAGGCGTTGGAAAAACGCAAAAATCATCTCGTTCCCGTTCCTTCTCGTTCTTACTTCCAGCCTGGCCATGTTCCCGTTCTTGTTCTTAATCCCATCATGTTCTTGTTCTCATTTTCGTTCTGAGAACAAAAACGAGAACATGCCGTTTTTCTTTTTGTTCTCGTTCGTTTTTCCAACATCTAAGTACTGCAGGTTGATGTTTTTGTTGATAAAATTTATAGTCGATGGTTTTAGGCTCTCAGAATTCTATTTTCACGCCAGGTGCAAAGGCGTTGGAAAAACGCAAAAATCATCTCGTTCCCGTTCTCCTTCTCGTTCTTATTCCCAGCCTGGTCCTGTTCCCATCTCCCATTCTTGTTCTTAATCCCGTCATGTTCTTGTTCTGAGAAAGAAAACATGCCGTTTTTCTTTTCGTTCTCGTTCGTTTTTCCAACATCCGAGTACTGCAGGTTGATGCTTTTGTTGATAAGATTTATAATTTATTGATGGTTTTAGGCTTTCACAATTTTACTTTCATGCCAGGTGCAAAGGTGTTGGAAAAACGCAAAAATCATCTCGTTCTCGTTCTTATTCACAACCTGGTCCTGTTCCCGTTCCCGTCTCAATTCCATCATGTTCTTGTTCTCGTTCTGAGAACAAAAACGAGAACATGCCGTTTTTCTTTTCGTTCTTGTTCGTTTTTCCAACATCCGAGTACTGCAGGTTGATGTTTTCATTGAAAAAATTTATAATTCATGTTTTTAGGCTTTGAAAATTTTACTTTCACACCAAGTGCAAAGGTGTTGAAAAAACGCAAAAATGATCTCGTTCCCGTTCTCGTTCTTATTCCCAACCTGGTCCTTTTCCCGTTCCCATTCTTGTTCTTAATCCCCTCATATTCTTGTTCTCGTTCGTTCTTCCAACACTGTGACTGTAACACTCCTGAGAAAAATAATTACAGATTTAGCATTATATTCGACTCAACGTTTTTGAATTGACTTTCATCGCAAAATTATGTCTGGAAAATTATTTATCATTGTTGGAATTGGATAAACGACACGCAATACACAATTCAATCTCGAAAAATTCTTTAATCGTTCTCTATGAATAATAATTGGAAATCGGAGAATATACAAAATCGAAAAACGAAATAACGAACAACAGCAGATCATGAAATAAAAATTAGAACACAACGGCGTTATTCTTAGCTCAGTGTTACCACGTTTATTACTTAAAAATAATTTCTTTCCAATAATCATCAAAACCAGTAAATAAATTTTATTTATTGTTTTGCTAAAACTGTCCCATTACTGCACTCGATAGTATGCATTCATATTTTATGAAAAATATTAGGAAAGTTTTTTTTTTTTCTCTAAATGTCTAGCAATCTGGTTACTACCGCTGGTACACTGACATGTAACTGTCTTGATTTTTGCTGAAACTATGCCACAGAATCAAAGACTTCCGGATTGTGCTGTGTGGAACCAGTATTAGAGCATTTAGTGACAATTCTACCATTCAGAATTTGTAGTTCAGTGGATTCCTTCTGTAAGTCCTTGGACTTATTCATCCCTTGTGTAAAGAATACAGGGAACGCTCCATAATGAGCTGATCATCTATATATTTTCTTTCAACTAGTCAACTATTGCAAAGTGTACTTGGACACTGAACATTATTCTTTCTATTTAAATGAACATAAACTCAAATATTTACCACTTGTGTAGTCCCTCCAGTACCACATTCAATGACTCTTTTGTAAAATGGAACATTTTTTTGTTTAATTTTGTTCATTTATCTATTTTTTATTCATTTTTGTGTCTGTGTGAGGGCGCGGGACATAAAAAGTGTTGATTTCTGCAAGTGAAGAATTTAAGTTTCTGTAAATGAAGAAGTTTCAATTTTACGAATTGAACGAATTATTGTCTGCTTCTTGCAAAAACCTCGTTAGCTATACCAAAGTTGTGAAAAATTGTAAAAAAAAATCATTTTTAGTTTTTTCTCTTCGTCTTTCAATTTATAGAAAGTGGTCTGAAAAGTAAGGGAGACACCAAAATGAATATTATATCAAGTTATTTGGAGAAAAATACGTTTTTATATACTTGAAAGAGGTTTCACTCTCATTGCACATCAGAGGTTTCATTCTCTTATACAACACCAGGTTTTTCTGTTGTCATTTTTCATAATTCAGGTACCGCTAACCAGACTTGGAACGTTTTCAAAATCAATTATTGACGAATAAAATTGATAAATGTACGAAAATGATGAAATTTTGTAGTTTAAAGTGTACAATAAATCACAACGTTCTTAAAATCAGTGAAATGTACGAAAATGATGAAATATTCATGTAGTACACACTACACATTCGATAAAAACAAACCAGGCATTCTATTTTTGAATGGAGTTCTTATATTCTTGACCTTACACGAATGCTGAACAAGAAACAGCAATTTTTTTTTTTGAATTAGTGCACTGCCACGAATCATCTCCAGAAGCCATTTTTGAGTTCATTTTCAATTTTTTCTCCTATGATGTATACAATTATGCATGTCAAACAATTGAATATACAGTATCTTTGAATTTGCCATCGAGTTTATCTCGCTGCGTTAATGCTAGCTCGCAATTTCTGTAGTACGCATATGGTATAAACAGGCATTTAGCTATTTTGTTCATTAGTTAGCTACAGTTTCTTATCAACTTACAAAGAGCCCTTCTTCTCGTACTGCTTTCATTGCGTTTTGCATTGCTTCTGCAGAATAATCAACAGTGTCCTCGGTGTCTTTGTCTTCACTACTTCTCCTTAATTTCTCGTTTTTTATTATCTTTTTGGAGACAGTTTTTCTAAGTAAAAATAAGAGCTATCGCCACAGATGGCGACAAAGAAGAAATTACTAAAATGACCAGGAGACCTATTATGAAACTTTTATCACGATACTATAAATCGTTACAGTGGTAACTTGATACAACTTGAGTTACCACTGTAACGATTTGTGGTGTCGTGATGAAAGTTTCATAATAGTTCTCCTGGCCTGTAGTCGCCATACCTCATGTTACCGCTGTTTTACCGACGGTTAAAAGGGTTAATAAAGTACCAACAAAACAAAACTTTCGGTGCAACGGAGACGACTTTTAATTGACGAAAAAGTCAGAAACTAACAGCCAGTATACTACAGATTATACAACTGAATGAGGTTACAGTACGAGTACACGGCGTTATCAAGAAAGACAATCAGATAAGATATATTTCCCATACGCTGCTTTGCCTGTTACGCGATAACACCTCAAAATTAATAAATTATTAGAAATAACTTCAAGATCATGGTATGTTTCAACTACTAGATACATCACTTAATCAATGAAACCACTTATCTACTCAAATTACAGCTAATTCACACCAGGAAATACTTTAAAAATAACAACAAAAATAAGGAAAAGAGGTTTGCTGTTTTTCCAATCGCTCGTCAAGCGTTCCATTTTGCGCGAACTCCAAAAGAAGATACATGTTTTCACCTTCCTAGAAAGTCTGTGTAAAGTTGTAAAATGTTGGGTTGTGATAAACACCTTTGATTTTCAATTTCTTAGTCTCTTTGATTATGGTTTTCTATAATTTTGATTGCGACTTCGTATTATTTTTTTCGCTCTCCAGTTCACAACATATTGTCTGGACACTTCACCAATTGAACTGAGTGTTCGTGATAACTCTCCTACTGCGTGGTGAAGCGTCTGTTGTACCTATTAGCAGTGTTACCACTCGCCAAAATAACGGTCTCAATTTTTCAGAGGTGTTTACAATGAAAAAATAATGTAACCAATGAAGCCAGTTTTCCTGCCACCTTTGCAGATTAGAATTCCATAGATGCTTTCAGCTCTAAAATGTGGTTCTTCATCCGTATAATTTCTGACAAAATGAATTCCTCATCATGTTTCTGGAGCCCTTGTTTGAAATGTTCCCCAAATCGACTTCGATATTATTAAGGGTTGGAAAAAGTTTTCAGTTTGTTCACTTGATTCATTAGTAACCTTTGAGCCTCTTGAATATTCTATGGCATTCGCAATGCTTTCACTGGAAGTTTGAACTAGTAACTTAACTGGCATTGTTCCCCTCCAATTCAAATGTGTCTGTGTACTTTACAACCGAAGTACAGTTTTTCTTATTTCTGTATGTTCACAAGGTTTTCAAAATACGACCATTCTACAGGTTTATCATCCCCATCGTATATTATGCAATACGTCCCAAGAGCATTACTAACTAACTTTAAATCATGTGGAGGATCAAAGAAAATTGTATTTTGTTTTTGGTAATAGGATGCTGAAATAAGCATATTTCAAGGAAGCACCTAGTAATTCGCTCATAGTCAAATTTGTATTTGGTCCCAATGGTCAGATTTTTCAATTGACGCATTGCCCCTTTCTTAGCCTATAACCATATGAAAGATCGTCTTAAATTTTGCCTCTCCCAATGTTGAGTCTGTAATTGATGGCGTTCATAATGGCAACTGACCAACAATATCTAAAAGGCCAGCAATAACACAGGGTTACTTGGCAATGATTGATGGAAACGATTGTGAAAAATCAGATGATTGCGTAGACCTGACAATGGGAACTGATTAGATGAGGATATCGAATTAATCTTTACAGCTGTGTAAGAATGACATGAGAAAATTCCTGTATGCAATTATTTCAACTCAATGAAAGAAAAAAAGAAAGGGAAAGAGAACAAAATGGAAATATACTTGAATAATGCTTACTCGTATAAGTACTAAAGAGGTTAAATAAATAAATAAAAAACAAGATGATTTTTGAAATTTACAAACAATTTACTATTTTCTACATAATCCCCGTTACGCTCGAGGCATTTTTTATAACGCGACACTAATTTTTCGATTCAAAGTTGATAATGCTTTGCGTCCAAATTTTTCAAGTATTTCGTCACCGCGTCTTTGAATTCGTCCGTGTTGTCGAATCTTTGACCTCCAAATTCGTTCTTCATTAAAGGGAAAAGATGGTAGTCGCTGGGAGCAGGATCTGGGGAATACGGTGGATGCTCGAAAACTCGTCATTTGAATTTTCCCAGCTTTTCTTGGGTGCAGAATGCGGTCGTGCGTTGTCGTGACTGAGGAGCACTTTTTTGCTCAGTAAACCGGGTCTTCTGTTTATCATCGCAATTCTCAAATGGTCAAGGACGTCACAGTAATATGCCGCATTTATTGTCCTACCTTTTTCAAGATAAGTCTACCGGACAAACGCCGCTGATTCACAGCAGTATGCCTCGTTTATTGTCCTACCTTTTTCAAGATAGTCCACCGACAGAACACCGCTGTTTAATCAAAGTAACGTTCTCTCCGTTCACGGCGTGCGTCGATCGTCTCGCTCGCTCTTCATCCTGCAGTTTCTCACTACCATGCGCCACCCTATTACCATTTCGACGCCTAAGAATACAGATGACTTATGTCCAAAAAACAGAATGATCATCAGTAGCGATCTCGAGTTCAGTTATATCATTATCACCTAGTCCAAGAAGAACAACGTCTAAATTCTGTAATCATTTTGTATTCATAACAGGGTTACTAGTGAATAATCACCATTAACGAAAAGAATAGTATTGAAAATGCACCGTTATTTTAAACCTGTAAATCTATTTCTTCGGATTCCATTTTTTAAAGGTTATTAAAATCAGTCTTAGAACGATCTAAATCGACTGAAAATTAAAAACCAGGAAACGAACTGCGAAACTACGAACGCGAAGGTAGCGAGACGAAAAAGAACAGAGAAAATGAGCGCAGTGTTACCACATATAACGCTCTAACCTTTCTCCTCGATTTGACGCTTTTTCCACACCCCCCCTCAAATCAGAGGAGTTCAATACATGTGTATAAAAATAAAAATAAAAATCACGAAGAATACAACCCTAATTGATTTACAAAATCTCTCAACATTACGGTCGGAAGACCCTTGGTGAATAAATCACCTATCTGACTAGTAGTGTTTACATGTTCGAAATTAAATTGTTTATCTGAAAAAATATTACATATAAAGCGATACGACACATCGATATGCTTACTGTGCTCAGATAGAAATAAAGTTTCTGTTATAGTTCTCAATTTGTTTTTTTGTTATGTTCGAAAAAACCATTGACAATAGAACTATTCATCAGAAAAAGAGAGTTTCATATTATCAGAACTTTTATACATTCCGTATGTAGGAAACAAAGTGTTGCTGAAGGCCTGTCACACATATATAGATTTTTGTATCTGGAAACGTCTCTCTAGCAAAATGTGAAAAAGTCATGCAAGAGTCAAGCTTTTTCATTTTTTCAAATTTGTAGACACCCTGAAAACTTGTTACTTATCAAAGTATTTTTTATGGACATATAACCTTTGTATTCTATAAATTTCGAAATATTGGACATAAAACTTCTGTATTTTCGTGAAATTGAAAGGGAAAAATTAATTTTTGGGCTTTTTCAATATTACCTACTTGCAGAACGCGAAAAACCTACCAGAATCAATCGAAACCCAAAAATCGAAAAAATTAGACATAGAACCTCTGTATTCTTAGGCGACGTTTGCAAACTCATACATTGTACCTCATGAACACCAAATAATTCTCGATGAATTTCCGCGGCGTTTTCTTTTTTTGCAGTTAAAAATGGATCACACTACGAAGCTCACACTTGGCCGCACTTTTCACCGGCACTTCCATTAAAAAAAATTATTAAAAAAGCAAAACGCGACCGATTTCAATGCGACCAACGCAGAACTGTTTAGAAATGTTATGAGATTACATCATAAAAAATGTGCAGTGTTACCGTTTCACGGGCGGGAGCGCTGACGTCGTTAAACTTACTTTTTAAACGGCCTACGTATTAAGCTTGCTCACTACGTGTAAAGGCACCAATGTAGCAGATTACATCGTGATTAACTTCTGATGGAAGTGCATCTAAATTGGTGAAATTGAAATATAATTGATCTTATCGTCTTCTTCAGATATTTTCATCCCTTTGGTTTTTGGGTATGTGACAGATGTAAATGCAGTTCATCGGGCTTGCAATTCGCATTTTCCAACAAGTCTCCAATATGCACAATGAAACTGAAACGCTTTGGGGTTATTCTTGAAGTCACCTTTTATTCGGATTGTACAAAAGAAATTTTTTTAATGATCCTGAAGTAATTTATTTATCAAGAGGTATTCCTAACCATAATATTATAGTAAATTGTCAAATAATAAAGCAAAAATATTGTTCAGACGTGTCAGAGTACCCATGAACCTCGTTTTTCAGCCATTCTTCAGTACATGAATCAGTTCATTGAATTTCTGATGCATCACTTTCAAATCCATAATGTAGTCAGTAATTTTCTCAATATGACTTTGTAACTGATCTTTTGGTTTCGGATCTGATGAATTCTTGTGCGTTTCAAATTGTTTTGAGAACCAATTTAAAACAATAATTGATATGTCAAGCATGTCTGTGTTTCTCTTGCAGAACGTTGCAATACTGTTGATATGAGAGAATTTTTGTCCATATTTTGTTGTATTTTTCAAGTATTGGTTGAGTTAGTTTCCTCCACTCATCTGCTATGTGTAGTCCCTCCTCCATTTGAGTGTTGACCAGATCTACAGTGTAGTGTCATGCAATGCCCTTTTCGTTTTCATCAAATAGCAACTTGTGTTATTCAGAAAATGCGTTTTGAACGTTCTGTAATGATATGACACGGGTTTGGGAACAAATACACTTAACGCTTTGATGCAAGGTGCGAGAAATATGGTTTGTATTTTTTTTGAAAGTCAGTTAAAATTCGCCCCAAGGTTATTAACCCTTCAGTGCGCAACATTCTGTTTTTTATCGAATTCACTTTTTTCTGAATGATTTGGGTGCGTAGAACTCGGGAAAAACAGTGAAAAAACCCTAGGATGAAATGTAAGGGTTGTAGGGGGTAAAATAAATTATGTGTTATAATACGACACTTTGTGCATTGGCATATCTAAAAAGAAGAAAAAATAATACACAATTTTTCCTGTATTCAGAACGATATTATAATTCTAAAAAGTAAGTATTAGTTCATGTGAAAATCGACGAAACAATTTTTCTCTTTTTGCATAAGTATTCGGCCACGAGTTAGGGTGCGTAATCCGCGCTTGCACAGTGATATTGCTATCTGTTCCTTGTACTCCGACAGCATTAGAGTGTCATTTGTGACTTTCTTCCCCACAATCCGAAAATTTGTAACTGTTAGGTTTATAAAATGGTATGCCAGCTTCGCGTGGTTGTCGCATTTGTCATAAAAATGTTGCGGATGGGCCTGCTACTTTTTTTTGTTGTAATTCTTGCAACATGAAACTGCTATGAATTACCTTTGGGTTGTTTGGGATTTTCCCAAATTTTTGTCTGGCTGTTGATACAGTAATTTCCTCACCGTGTTCAGATTGGATAAATGGCAGCAGATTCAGTGCACCAAAATCGAGTTCCATAATTTTTGCCTAGGCTTAAAATTCTTATGGCTGTGAAGGTTGTTCTGTTCGTTAATAGTTCACTGAACAAAGGGTTGAGCATATGCTTGCTCAATTGCTATCCACCTTTTACTTCCAGCGGTAATTGTTGAGTTTCCATCATGAATGACACACAGGCTCGTGATTTTTAATTGCTCTATGTCTATTACCATTACGATTTGTACAGATTCGGGTACGGAACCAGGTAATTTTAAGTGTGGAGATGGCGAATTGACTCCTTCTTTTTCTGTTTCGCGTTTCACATTGTCGTTCAAGAACATTTCTTCCCCTTAGTCGATTGCATTTTCATCATCTGTGTCGCTATTTTTAGATATATATACCTACCTATACGGATATTTCAGGTACTTTATTTTCGTCTTGTTTTTACCATTCTGACTGACGGAAAAATGAAATACTAAGGTGAAGTGGCCTGATTGCAAAGCAAAATCCGTTAAGTGAACTTTCAACGCGATTTTCTGACAAAACTTGCATTTCAAATGACTTGAAATTTATATTACATATTAGTGGTGCAGTTCCCTGACAGGGATAAAAATTTTATGTCCGTGCATGTATTTACATCAGAGCCGGGGCAGATTCAGTAAAAATACAACAAACAAAAGAAAAAAACAACGCTACTTTGCATTTGCCTGGCCTAGACATGTAATGGCGAGTTCTCAAAACTTTGAGTTGTAGTGATTATTAGCGGCATCAGTTTTCTCTATCCTACCAACATAATTTTTAAATGATTTATTACGCTGGTCTATCTGGAATCAAACAAAGGAAAAATGTTGCCAAACCTTGGACGTGTTTTTCTCGACTTCTAATTTTGGTCGTTAACCTTATTTCTTGATTCCACCTGACATATCAGGAGTACGGAACGGAACAGTAGATTGCATGGACAAAAATACTGTCCAAATTATTTCTTGGAATTCCTTGAACTCCTGGCGAAGTAATGTTTGCTTCAATTCAGTTCTTATCTGACATTCTCTGAAGTCTTTTTCTGCCACGGGTGCTCTCGGATAGTACATATATACTTGGGTGCTTTCTCTCGAATAGTTCTCAGATATTTCATCTACTGTGTCTTATATTACTTGACTGTCGTTGTTAAGTATTTCACCTAGTCTCATGCTCTGGCGTAAGATGCATTTCAGTCATAATTGGGGATCTTTGATATCTACAATAAGAGACGTTTTTCGCTGTACACAATTATGATTACCTATATCCAAGTAGACAGTACACAGAAGTTGAACAGTATATTTATGAATGGGCTGTGACTGTGTGTGTCATGTTCATCATCAGGATTCCTAATTTTTGGTGTACGCTTTCGTTTCTCCGGGAGGCTGGACATGTCTGAGACCGTAGTGCAGCTGCTTTTTTTGCCTCTATCTTCCATGAATTTATCAACCTGATCCAACTGATCAATATCTATGCGAGACCGAGACCAAAAATTAGCAGTATATGTATAGTAATATGAAATATTCAGAGTGTATTACTCGCCTATTTGTACTAACGAAAATGAGCATAATTTTACCAGCTTCCCCTTTTCCATGAAATATACACCCCTCTCATCTTGCAAGAACCATTTTCTTCTCTGGGTAGACGAACACATTCTGTGCCCACTGGGCTTCCAGCTACCAAGAGGACTTCAAGTGCTTTACATCTGAGTGATATGTCAGCCTTCGCAAATGCCAGAGATACCAAATGTCCCCTCCAAATACAATGTGATTGTAATACTGACAACGAAGGTTGAAATTTTTTGTTTATTCCCCTGGTGGTGTGGATTGTGATACTAATAAAGTGTTGTATGTATAGGTTGTATGTGTAGTAGTGTGAAGGATACGTAATTTTGACATTGTGGTTGAGTATAACGTTATTGATAGTAATCATTTCTGCAGACAGAAACTACAGAATTAATTTATTATTGTTTTTTGAAACTCGGATTTTTCCGTAAGTGCAATACTTTACAACTGAAGAGCGGAAGTGGATGGAACCAAGTGTCAGCCTTTATCTCGACCATCATGAAGAAGAAGATGCAGACAGATTGGTTGAGGCTCGACCCACACCGTCGAATACAACTACTCTGTACCATCCTAGAAGAGCTGTTGCAGCTGTTACTGACCCCTTGGCAGAGCTCACCCGCCGTCACCACCTGCCTGCGTCGCCACACGTATCAAGACGAGGAGGTGAGGGGTGAGTGAAGAGGAAGCGCGTCCGGCTGTGGGGGACCTGAATTCCAGGCTAGTGCTCGGGGAGCGCGAACCTCGGTCAGTAGGGGACCCCATGGTGGCTCTGGCAGGACGCGCGCACCGGAAGCGGCACGGTGAAATGGGGGCTCGGGCCGGCCTCAAAGCGTCCCTCCGGCCGCTGGACCGAGGCCGGGGGTGCGGTGTCTTAGGGGCCACTTTGGCATGCGTGCATCGCCATACGTCCCACCAGACATTAACATTTTACATCATTGTACGAACAATCCACACCACTAAATTGCTTTTTTTTGCGACCAAAAGCGCTCAAGGTATATTTTGTATTCGTGTATACGTGTTATGCAAATAATCAGTGGCTTCCTGGTATGGATTTTCCAGAGTCTTGATCAAAACTTGAACTAGCACCGTATGTATTGCGCTTTGGGAAATATATTAGAAAAATAAAAAAAGTGACCTTTTGTTACGCTATTAGCTCTATTGATAACTAATATTTTACAAACGCTGTCTCATAATTACTATCAACACGCTCCGTAGCGACTACTAACGCTATCTATCGGTCCGGTAAAAAAGTAAACATGAAGTTAGTTCAATTTCGAGTCGAATGAGCGCAGAACGAGCACGTTAAATAGAGGACAAGCTACAGCCGTGTGAACACGAGAACAATGAAGAACCCCTACAGACTACTCATACATACATTTATTTACATTAAAAAAGAAAAAAAAAATGCATCACATTTGTCATCATTCTTGGATGTAGACAACTCAGGTTTTTCATACTAGATACTTCTCCAAACTATGCACGACTTTTTTTTATTTTTTTTTTTTACAGTTTCGTGTTCAATAAATTGCCTACTTTGTTGATTAGTTGGATCAGTGATTCAAAGTGGCCAGTGATCAATCGTTTCACTTGACCAATAATTAGCATTCTCAAGTTTAAAACTAAAAGAGAATTCAGTGGCTGCTCAAAGCGCTTATAGTCATCAGGCATATGCACAGTATGATGTGCGAGATAGGCAGATAAGTTTTTACCTTTTAGCTCATTACTTAATGCAAAGTATCTCCTGAGTAATAGCCGACTAATTTTCGCAACTCTCTGCACAGTGTTACTCCGCTCGGGCAATGGTTTTTCGGGCAGCTGCCGACAAAGGAGGCGCATGGCCACCACAAGGTGGTGCAGGTGATGCAGTTTGGCTCCTCTCAGCGCTTCACGGAAGATGGCTGAACCAATATAGAGCGCATATTGATGAACTGTGTCATCTTCCGTAATGCCAATTCAAAAATGGATTCAAAACTACCGTTTCTATCTTTACCCAAATACATCAATCATTCACATAGTTTCTCGTGAGCAATTTTTGTCCATGTGTAGGGCACTTGACTTCAATTAAAATTTTCCGTCAATAATTCCATCTGGACTATAATCAAATATTGGACTTTTTTTTATTGACACATGGTCCATAATTGGTCAAGATGCTGCATTCAGGTGAACCCTTCTTCAATACTTCTATGGCTACCAGTTCATGCTTACTACCATATCGTGTAATGGTCTGTCGGGTAAAATCATTTTCTGGCATTTCACGTCCCATGGATCTCTTGGTTTCTTCAATTTATAAGAATGTGCAGAATGAGAAGCACACAGTTGTCCAGAATTAGGTTCTACCTTGATATAATTAGGAATCTCATTCGTTTATAGAAGTTTTGAAGTAAAATAAGGCAACTTTTGAGAAGTTTTCGTAGTTCATTTACTGCAGATGATGGATGCAGCACGCTTCTCATTGTTATTATGTGATTCTTGGTGATAACGTTCTCGTTTTCCTTTCTTTACAGCAGCAAAAAATATTTTGACTTGTCGTTTTTGAAAAAAATTCCTCGATATCACGATCAGTATTTACAAAATAGAAAGCCACAATTTTTGCTAGCTGCGTTAGTAAGAAATTATTATCAATTTCTATGAAATTGTGTAATTCGTTGGATTTTTTGAGGGACTCGAGAAGGGAAAAAAGCGTGAGCATATTATTTCAATTCTCATTAGCGATTAGTTTCGTCGTAGTTCCTCGTGTCTTCTTCTGCCAGCATGATTGCTGATTGACACGGACAATCTACTGTGACCATACACTTCAGCAATATATTACAGAGAGCACGCTCCAACACAAATATCTCTTCTTTTCGTTTCTGACAGCATGTGAATGAGTATTAAATAGCGTGTTTGAAGTTGGTTATTGTTCCTATTTGAAAGTTATTGTGAAACTTTGAACCAGTTGAGAAACACACTCTATGTTATACCTTCATAAATAGCCGGGTGTCGGCCTTTGTCTCGGCCATCATGAAGAAAAGAAGATGCAGACGGAGTGGTCGAGACAGAGGGCCGGCGATTCACCAAGCTCGGCCCACACCATCGAACAGGAGGAGAAGTCTGTACCATCCTAGAAGAGCTGCTGCAGCTGCGTTACGGACCCACTGGCAGGGCTCACCCGTCGTCACCACCTGCCTGCGTCGACAAACGGACCAAGACGAGGAGGTGAGGGGTGAGTGAAGAGAGGCAGCGCGTCCGGCCGTGGGGGACCTGAAATTTCCAGGCGAGCGCTCAGGGAGTGCGGACCTCGGTCAGTAGGGAACCCCATGGTGGCCCTGGTAGGACGCGCGCATCGTTCTGGCACGTAGAAATGGGGGCTCGGGCCTGGCCCCAAGGCGTCCCTCCGGTCACTGACGCGATAATCGAAAGGGTAGTTCCTGTGGCCGGGGGTGCGGTGTCATAGGGGCCACTTTGGCATGCGTGCATCGCCATACGTCCCACCACACCCTATCTTCATAAATGGTTTTCTATGCATAAGACCAATGTTCATTATCACAGCATTACCAGGCCATGTATGCCTTGTCTTTCATTCTTGCTAGTGGCAGAATTCTCTTACCGGAACTGGATCAAAGAAATGTTTTCATTTTCTTATTTAGTTAGCGATATTGGTAGATAAAGTGACTTTCGTGACCTTTTTAGGTAAAAAGTAACTTTAGTGACTTGAGGTGAAGAGAGTGACCAAGAACTAAATAGTGACCAAATTTGCCAGCCTGTTGTCGTTCACAGTTTTGCTGGGTTTTGTAAAAGTTATATGAATTTGTATTTTTGTAACACCCTGTGACATGAACGATGATTATACAAGAAGTATCGATTTTATTATGTATAATGAGTAAGAAATCGAACGTTTAGCCAATAATAAACGGATTAACTGATCCAAACTCATTTATTAACTTACAAAATCATGAGTACTACTAAACAATGAATTCTAGGAGCTCCTCGTACGGCAAGCAGGCCGGAGTATCTGCATTATCCTCACTATTAAAAAGTACTTTCGTTTCGAAACTGACATCCAGTCGATGATGTCTGTTTTGATTCTAATTCTACTTTCCCAAGGTCTCTAGCTTGGTCAGGGCCTGTATTTTGGAATTTTTTATGAATGTCGTGTGGCGTCCATGACGAATGCAATTGGGAACGCTTTCTAACTTAAGTACTCCTTTCATATGAAAATTGGATGTCGCATTTGATTCTCATCTACCGTAGTTTTTTTTTCCCCCAAAGAAGTTAACCTCGCATTAACTGGTTTAGGTCTTCTCTTTTGCATCGTAGAGAATAATTTCCGTGTGAAGTGAGAAACATGAAAAATAAGAAAAGTTCTTCAAAAAAAAGGAACGTTGTCACACACGCTCATATTCGTCTCACGCCAATTTCAACGTAAAACAAATTTATCAACGATTCAATTTGTTCTGTGTATAAATTGCAAAATCTGAGGCTATTTCTATCAATTATATTACAGAACAAAAGAAGAAAAAAAAGAACGGTTCAACTGCATGAACGAAAATACACGGTTCTAGAAGTATTTTCGACTCTGAATACAGTACCGTTTGCCATTTTTCGATATTAGCTCTCTGGTTATTGTGCAAGGATCATGTTAACTCCCCGCGATTCATCGCGACGTGAACTTTTTCGAGCTACAAAATTTCGACATGTTTGTCTGCGTCGCAACAGACCGCGGGAAGTTGACGGGATCATTGCACGATAATCACAGATAATATTTAAAAACAGTGAACGGCATCGTATTCAGCGTCAAAAATACTTGTAGAATCGCATGCTTTCGTCCATGCGGTCGAACATTTTTTTTTGTATTGTGTTCCAATTCCAATCAATACCAATTTAATTCCGGTTTGTAGAACTGGCCCCATCAATTCTTAAGCAGTAGTGTATTTACGAAGGTGTTCGAGAGCACGTTACTACTTTCAACACATCTAAATTTAATGATTATTCAACTAGTAAACTATTCTTTTTAGTAAAATTTTTGTCTCCAAAAATTTTTGGCCCCCCCCCCCCCCCGAAACAAGATAATTGCGATAACTTGGAGAAGAAAGTAGAGTTTGTTTTTCCTCCAAGCAAGTTTTTTTATACCATTTCATTGGATGCATGAATAATTCACTAATTTGTTCTCACAATTTGCGTTTGGTTTCGCTATTTTGAAACACAGAATATTTTTTATATAAAACATTTTCAAAATTATTCCGTTTTTTGAGGTGATGCTTGAAAAAATGACCCAAGTATGAAAATATTCTCGGCCTCAAAATATTTTCGAAGTACAATTTTATCAAAATATTTTTTGAATACAACTTTTCAGACAAAGAATATTCTTTGGAGTACGTAAATATTACAAATCTGGTAATATTTTCATAGTTTATCGTTTTGCGAGCAACATTTCAAACAATTGTCTGTGTCCATGAATTTTGTATTCAGAAAATATTTCCAGTAGTCAAACCAAACACCAGTTATGTGAATGGATCAGGGAATTGTTCGCACATTCGGTAGATAACATAATTTGTGGCAAAAATTCAAAGTCCATTTGGTGCTCCAAGCTGTCGTAATTGCCTCACAAAGTAACGTTGATAATATTTACCTCCTCTCGCTTCTAAATCAATGAGTTTGCACGCTAGATCGGAAGTTGCAGGTTTTATTTCTTTCTTGAAAAGATTAATCAACTTTGGCTTTACGTCGTTCCAGTTTTTTTCAAAATTTATATCGGGGTACTGCGTCGTAAAATCACTCTGAAGCTGTAATTAAAAAAAAAATAAAAATAAAATAAAATAAAATTACGAAGTTGATTAAGTAGCGCATTACATCAGGGACAATTAAGTATGAATTCAGTGTGATTTGGAGAATATAGTAAATTCTTTCAAATTTATGGTTTAAGACCATAAAAAAACCGTAGTACTGAGAAATATTCACTAAATTTTTTGCGATAGATGTTCGTAAGCTAGAAAACATATGCAAGTACGAAAATATGGAATTAATATCACAAAGGATCTGCTTTCTTTTTGAGCGTGTCTTTTCCCAGTAGTCTTTCAATTTCTCTTCGTCTCTAAGATTTGTTTTTAGCCAGCTAATGTATTCCTCAATCTCGGCAACTGTAATAAAAAATCTGGAGAATAGAAAAAACTTGAAAAAAGTACATGAATAATTTAGAAGTTACTTGAAGGAGAGGAAATGATCGATTTATAGCTAATAACACTACTGAATGAATTTCAGATCACAGTTTGTTCTTTGAATTTCGTTGAATGATTTCGATTTGATCGTTTTATTAGTAGTAATGACTGACTTGATGTAATCTAATGAACGTACCTGCAAGTTTCTATCGTTCATAGCGGATGATGGACCGATAGTGGACCGACGATGGTGGATCAACGTTCAACAGAGGAGATTGACTCGCGTTGCAATTGCCAATGAAAGATTACCTGGTTTATCTTTTTGCGTATTGACTAATACTTTTCGAACAATTAAGCAATGGATGCAAAAATAAAAAATCCAAGTCGATCTCCATAAGATTACAGGTATATCATTTGAGATAGTCGGCCCACATCCATTTATCGTTGTATTTCCTACCGGTACTCGTCCAAGAAGAGATTACTACTGTAACTGATACACTTTTTTTGTCCGAACACTTCATAGAATATCGAGCAATGATACACTTTTCATATTTTATTCTAGCACTTCATTAATCACCAATATTAAACCATTTTTTTGACACTTGTAAACTCATTTCACATTAATTTTATTCGTAATGTTACACAACACATCCACTCCAGGGATGCCAGAAAATGATGCATGGGGCTGGGAATAATGCTCCCAGTCCCGCACTCATATTTTGACGCAGCATAGCTGCGTGAAAGATACGTCTCGAACACGAACGAAAACACAGGGATGCCAAATAATAACTCAGATGATACAATTTAAAGAATAACAGACGATAAAGTAGAACAATCACCCTGGGCAGAGGATACACAATAACGGATTAAGAAAATAATATAAAAGGTAACGATTAACGAATTAAAAATGGTAACGATTATTTATAAAAAATATTTAAAAAATCAACAGTAATGTTAACAACGACGTGAATAAAAACATGGAATGCTCCAAAATCCAATTAACTAGCTAGAATGGCGAAAAAGGTGTTCTAGGGAGATCGTGCGAGCTGGAGATAGTTCAATATTTGGCCTAAATAAAAATGAAGGACTAAAACGTTACGGGCTCGAGAGAGCAAAACAAAAGAGTAGAATTGGTAATTTCGTGAGTTCACCCATACAAATCCCATTGGCACTGGGCCTAAAAGAGGGGAGAAAAATGATAGTAGGCGAGAACCCCGGAAAATGGAAATACGAATATAAAGCTAATGAATTTAGCCAGATTCTATTGGCACAGGGCCTAAAAGAGACGGAAATAGCTGACTATTCGAGGCAACTAAGAATTTTGTATTTGCCCAACCAAAACCCATTGGCACTGGGCCTAAAAGAGAGGGAAAAGGCTGAGAATATAAAACAACAGGACCTTTAAGGCACGAACAGCACTTTGATTGATGATGCAAGGTAAGGATTACATATCCATGATAGCCTATTCACGCTGTCTAATACGGGAAATAAAGGGGACCAAAAGAATAACTTTGCCAAAATCTGGGGTATAAGCAATAACGAACCCATAACTTTAATAAATAGGAAATTGAAAAAGTACCTGGAACACGAAGTATGGCGACGGCGGATCGAGCTCTCCCCGCAGTTGTGCCACTGTCGAGCTGAAACAAACTCTTGAGAAAAATCAATCCCGTATTGTATAAACAGGGGAGGGGAGATGCCCAAAACAATTTCATGGTGACGAAAGCATATACATGAAGTGCATTTAACTACAAACGGTGACAAATTTGTGTACCCAGGGGAGGATGCATTTTAAAATGAATAATAGGTAACTGATAAAATCCGCCTCCGTGGATGTGGGCTTGAATTGAAATAGCTCCATTTCTTCCAGTGAGTAGCTGATGCATTTTCGAGTGGAAATCCGGCATGGTCACAACTGTTCTTTCATATCCTTTACGAGGGGTGTGGAGCCTCTCAATGATGGTAGATGTGGGCCCGGCTCTGGCACCATTTAAACGAACGCTCCTGTCATCGTGGCCTTTCCCCCACATTTGGGGTTTGAGTTAGGGTAGCACTAAACATATTATACTAATGTGCCGATTTGTGAAAGCGATCTCAAAGAATAGTCAGTTAGCACGATTAACTACGAGAAATTCGACTGTAGATCTCGCCGCGTAATTGAAATAAGAAAAGCCACGAAAAACGAATCTTTGCAGTTCCGAGGGCAAAAGCCAGATAAAGACGGCTGGTTTCGCTCGAAGGTAGATCGACCAGACGCATCGACACCTCCGGGAACAGATAACCCCACCTACGCCGTGATCGGTGGTAGGTGCAATTATCGTTTTCGCACGTTCGATGCGTATCGGGAAACTACCTTCGAGCATTTCTATGCATCAAATGCCCCCTGGGGGATCACTCCTGTAAGGGGAGATCCACCAGCGAATGCATGGACGCAACTAATTGGGGCCTACTGGGGAACTACCGGTGCCACGGCGTACAAGTCGCAGCTGCCTAACGTTAACGACAAATGGAACGGCACTGGGTTCGAGGCTCACGATCAGGTAGGCGTTCGTGCACCACTTCTGCACAACCAGGTATTCACCATCGAACTTCTTGTGGAATTTTTTGGAGAGACCATAATACGCCCGAGAGAGGGCATGTACCCTCAGTGTTACGACATCTCCCGGTTGGAACCTTGTGAATTCCGAGGCAGGACGGGTGTTATTCTCGTGTTCAAGCCAACGCATCTTTTGCTGCTTGACGGTCGCTACATAACTTTGGATGGAAGATGTGAGGTTACTTTCAGGAGTTACGCACTTATTGAGGCGGCATTCGAGATTTTCGAGATACGTTTTGAAAGTTTCGCCCACTGCTCAATCAGCTTCGAGATTACCAAAGTCCTCCGCATGTCCATTCGTGTGGACCAGGCGGACAGATCCGGGAGGTAGGGTCTCAATATAAAGCATTAGGATGTTAAGCCACTTGACATTACTGTATGATTGTAGCTTAGAGTTGTCTCTCGATAGCGAGCCGGAATCAAAAAGGTCAACAATGTAGCCTGAATCTGTATGGACAACAATTTTTTTAGCACCCCCAGCTAAACTAATGCGCAGAGCCTGAATTACTCCGATTAGCTCAGCCTGGTTATTTGTAACTTTCGGATCGATAATTTTCGACTGGTTGGCAGAACTGTTTGTGGAAAACCATATTGCATATGCCGACAAAGCGTCCTTACAGCCATTCTTAAGTGCACCTCCGTCGGTCCATACATGAACGGCGCCATTTCTATCGTAGATGAAATTGATTGTCTTTTCTTTGAGTGGTAGAGACAGGTCATTATTCGATACATTCAACTCCATACCCTTGATTACTACAGCGAGTTTGTGCTTTGGGTGTGGGACCTGATAGTGTAGGTTCTGACCCATGCGGACGCTCACTGGGATACCGAGCTTCCCCTCCGACGTGGTGCGATATAGTGTCTCATTATCAACCTCATATTGTTCCCGAAAAGCGCCCAGCACACGAGAGTCAGATAACAATTTTTCTCGAATCTTGGAACAGAAAGGGTCACCCTGTTGATGTAGTTTGATGTCGATTAATGATAGGCGTAAAAGCTCGGAAGCAAGATTGTCCGACTCCGAACCGACTTGTTGTATCACCGCCGAACATGATGAGCAACATTCGGCAGTAAAACCGACTTTAATCGGATCATCGCAATTTTCAGCAACCTCAGTGTGAGCCGACTTAACACCTAAAGTCACATCTAATCTGTCGTCTAATTGCAACAGGCTAAAGACGGCCGAGTTTTGCAGCATTTTCATTATCTTCTCGAACCTGGTATCAGTTTCTGCTGTACAACTTATATCGAATGAATTGATAAAGAGATATATCTTTGCTATCATAGCGCTTACTGGCGCTAAATCTGACATTTTCTTTAATAGTGTAGCAGTACGATATTCGAGTATAATGGTATGGCCAGTTAGTAGAGCCTGATAACGTTTCAACGTGTAATACAGTGCATAATAGTTTTTATAATCCAATGACTTGGACATTGGCGTTTGGTTCAGACGGTGATTTATCATGGTTATTATATTAAGTTCTCCCTCGACGTGTTGGAATATACACCCGACAACGAACGTTTCAGTAACAGACACCTTTATAAGGACAGGTTGGTTCCTCATGGGAAATGACAGAGGCTGTCGTTGCGCGAATTTTTCTTTTATCTGCTCGAAACATTCCCTGAGAGTGGGAGTTATTGTATATGGTGGATTCTTACTTAACAGACTCATGTAAGGCTGGACTATTGCTACGTAATTAGGGATCTTAGAAATACTGTTTTCAAGGCCTACTGTTAGCTACTCAGTATCGATGTCTTCTTCAACGAATTCTTCTCTTGTAAAATGAGTAAGATCTAGTTTCTTCAGTGGGGTAACTCCTAATTCTGTGACACCAGCTTTTCACCTCCAGTTGCTTTTCAGGCCCCAAGAAGCTGGATTCCACGTTCCTTTTGTGGGGTGAACTTCCCATACTCAACATCCGCTTCACCACCGCCAGTTTTGCGGTGTTCTCGGACCATATCGCGGGCCAATTTCTGAATTTTAATTCTTATAACCATTCCATGCCTAAATAGGAGAAATCATGTGCATTACAGAATATGAATTAATTTGAGTTCCCTTCTGATTATATAAAACAACAAGCGTTGTTGCTACCCGCACTTCGCGCCGCGTTTGACTCCGCTTTTGCAATGAAGACAAATAAATAGAAAGAAAAATCAATATATTCGATTAATATAACAGAAGAAAAGGAAATAAGTAAAAAAAAAAAAATTAATTAAGAGAAAACGATTGATAGAACGGAAGAAAACGAACTGACTTCAACAAAATCATCTATCTGTATAAAAAGAATCATTTGCTTACATTCTGTAAATTGGAGATCTCCAATTGTAATCTTGCTTTTTTAATGTCCAGAAATTTTTGTCGTTGACAAATGTTTTTGTAATCTTCGTTAACTGAATCCAATTATTCTTGGACCTGTTGGAACAATCTCCTGCAATCAACAGTTACAGTCGTTTCTTGTTTAGCATCTTCTTTTTCTGTTACCTGGGAAGGATCCAGGGTTGTTTCATCTGTGGCCGCATACCGCTCTAAAAGAGTGGTAGCTCTAAATTTGATAGATTCATTCCCCAAACTGATCAAAAAAACAAAAACAAAAAAAAGGGGGAAAGAGGTAATTATCAAGACTACAGTTGAGCTCGTGCGTGCAAGAAGGGCGTATATCAGACATACCCATTTTAAGATTATTGTATTTTGTGGTATGTAGTTCCAACTATCTAGTATCGTGTGACAAAAATTTTGAATCGATGGGATCAACCGCTCCACAGTATTTCGTTTTTCTGTGAAATGTGTTACATGCCCTTTTGATGATTATCTTTATTAAGATTTAAAATGCGTTTTTCTCAAAACACACTTTTCTGTTATACGCCCATTTTAAGGTTATTGTATTTTCTGGTAGTTCCACCTATCTAGTATCTGTGACAAAAATCTTGAATCGATCGGATCCACCGTTCCGCAGTATTTCGTTTTTTCTGTGAAATGTGTTATACGCCCTTTTGATGATTATCGTCTAAAACCGAAAACTATACGAATAAAATTATCAGTTTCTCGTATTCGTAATCAGACGCGTAGCGAAAGGATCAGCATTTGTGGGGGGGGGGGTGTTAGTGAAATTTCCAACTTGAGTGAAGGCCGGGGGCGTAGCCCGTGAAACAATTTGTACTTCCCACTCCACTTCAGAAGCAATATGGGTATCATTTGAAGCATTATTTATTACGCGGGGAAAAACAGCCAACACTTGCGGAAAAAACCGATAATTTTCAAAAGGGCGTATAACACAATTTTTGGCTATCTCTGTTGCAAAATCTAGGAACTGGGCTTGGAAACACATGGAAAACAAAATCTAGGCACTTGTAGCAATAATTTAAGACCCACCCGAGATCTGTATCTCTAATCTAAGCAGTGTTGTGAGCAAATTAAAATTTGAAATGCGTTTTTCTCAAAACACACTTTTCTATTATACACACGTCTTGCACGCACCGGCTCAATTACGAAGACACCTAAAAAAAAAAAAGGCCCACATTCGTGTATAAATAACTGAAGTTGTATGTTCTACTGCTGACCGTGATCAAAACTTGAACATATTATGTGAATCAGTCGATGCTCGGTAACTACGTATTTACGGCGTTTCAAGTATGCAATTATATTAACACGCTACGGGAAGTCTAACTATCAACTAGTAGGCAGATTGTGATACGTACTTTTCCCTCCATGTACAACAAATTGCATATGCAGTTTTAGGTAGGAGTAAATTTATGTACTTTGGCAACATGGAAAATACCGAAATTATAATGCTTGCAACACGGGACTGTTATCATTACTATAAACAATGTCCCTTGGACAAACGGACTGTTCGTTCATGTAATCGCTATTACGGTGTTGCCTAAACGTGTGCTTAGGCCAACACATAGACGTACGCTTGAAGATTTTGCTGAAATTTGTTGTCGGAATAGAGGTGCGGGTGGTGATCGTATAGCGATTGGGCTCGGTGCGAGGCCTTTCGACCATAGACTCCTTTGTTTTGCTTGTAATTTCGTTCGCGAGCAACGTATCTTGTATAATGCCTGCGAGTACTTTCGACTCGCCAGGCCATCATTTGTGCAGCTCCTGAAAATGATGTGTGGAGCATCAGTACTCTTTGTATCAGCTTGATCTCTGCTCGCCGTGATTTGGCAGTCGGCGGAACTGCAAATGATGCCCATTTTGGGACTATACTTTTTCTTTACGTACACAACTTTTTGGAGTCGGAAGATATTCAAAGGCCCAGTTTGAACCAGAACTTTCCATCTAGGGTAGATCACTTTTGAACTTCCTACGTGTCGTTCAAAGCCTCAATGGAAGAAACTTTCCATCTAGGGTAGGTCACATTTGAACTTCCTACGTGTCGTTTGATTTCTTTATCATTGATCATTGTCATGGTCTTCATGTCCGACATTGAAACGAACTTCATACTGCGAATATGATTCTAGATCAGTTATTTCTTGTGTTGATAGTTTTTCCGTTTTCTACAATTATGCACACCACTTCGTATTGTAATTATTTTTGGATAGAACTCATATCGGATATGGCTGCTACCAGTAGCAAAAGTGTAGCGATACAGCGAATAGCTGTTCAAACCAGAGACTGAACGTCGAATTGTAGCTTCCGGCTATAGGTTCCCATAGTTTCAAAAATAAGGATTTCGCCATTGGCTTTTGACTTCGCGATGCTTTCTAACCTTCAGCTTTTAGCTCTCGGCTTTCAAAAAATTCACGGGCTTTTAGCCTTCAAGTTGTAGCCGTTAGCTTCTAGTTTTCTCCCCTTGGTAGGTAAACCAGTCGCGGGGGTCTGTGATACTTATTATTAGAATGTCGATTCTCTGGCATTTACCAAATCACGGTTGAAAATTAAATAGAAGTTCATTTCACAGGTTGGGGGGCTCGGAAAATTTTTTTATTTTGCCAATTTTAAACGTATATTCGTACATAGAACGAAAATGATTTATGTACCGATTAAGTGGACTGTATAAAAAAAGGAATAACGAGCGAGGAGGCAAAGCCTCTGGATGCGATTTTAGGATATATTAACCATACAAGTGGACGAACAGAAACATACTAAACGTGTATGAACTAGGTAACGATATATACTATCTCTTAGATAAGGCGACACAAACGGTACATTACAACAATGAAGGAAATACGTTTATCGACGACGGCGTCATTAGTTTTGTTGCTTTTCAATTTTGCGTGTAACAGCGCTCCGGCCCCAAGACTCTAGGGGTCTTGATGTATTGGTAGGGCGACGACGTGTTGTACGGATCGCGTAAATTCTTTGGATCCCGTACAAAGCTTGACAATTCGGACTTTTCCATCCTTGTCCGGTGTCACATCGATGACTTTTGCAAGGGGCCATGTCAGGGGTGACGTGTCTTCTTTGATGAGCACGATGTCTCCAGGCATGACGTTGAACTTGGCGAGTTTCCATTTTGTGCGACGTTGAAGCTGGGCTATGTAGTTTTTTGACCAAGCTCTCCAAAATGACGTCACGATACGATGATACGTGTTCAATCGTTTCAAGTCTGGTTCTCTTCCATAATCATACGATTGCGGGTCCAACAGGTTGGAGCCTACGAGGAAATGTCCAGGTGTTAGGACGTCGATTTCGTCAGGATCGGATACCTTTCGAGACCGATAAAGCGGACGCGAGTTCAAAATTGCCTCGACTTTGGCTAATGTCGTTTTGAACTGGTCTTCGTTGAGTACAGAGCCTTTGGTTGTAGCTACAAACAGCTTTTTGCCAGCTTTGACGGCAGACTCCCAGACACCGCCGTGATTAGGTGACCTAGGCGGAATGAACTTCCAGTTCGCTCCAAGCTTGTCGCACTGCTTTGTCAGCAGATTTTTGGCTCCGACGAAGTTCGTGGCGTTGTCAGACCATATCGTGTTTGGTACGCCTCGTCGAGCCACAAAACGTTTTAACGTGTCGATGAATGCCTCTGTGGAGAGGTCTGAGACAGATTCAATGTGAACTGCACGGGTTGTGAAGCAAACAAAGAAGGCAGCGTAGTGCTTTAGGTGTTTCATTGAACGATGATTAGTGCATCTGATGTGAAACGGACCAGCGAAGTCGACACCAGTTACTGTGAATGGGCGAGATATGGTGGTTCGATCACGAGGAAGATCACCCATGATCTGCGATGCCGTTTCAGCTTTCATTTGGGTGCACCATACGCAGCGATAGATTGTTTTCTTTACGAGCTTTTCGGTCCCACCAATTAACCAGAATCGGGAACGAATGTGAGCTGACGTAAAGGTGCGCGATGCATGGAAGTACTTTTCGTGGACGTGGCGTGCGTAAAGCTCAGCTAGCTTTGATTTCGAGTGAACGACGATCGGATGCTTGGCATTGTATGATAGCGAGCTTTTTCCGAGACGACCTCCGACGCTCTGGCTCTTATAAATGTGTTGAAATTAGAAAGAAAACCCTGCCCTCTTTTTTTTTTATTCTAAGTAAATTGAGCTACGATTAGTTTGGTGGTCCAGACTATGCTGGTTGATGCGTCTCTTCGATTAGAAGAAGCTGTTGTGTATTGGATTTTGTTTGTCTGCGCGATATACGATATACAGGTAGTATTTTCGGAAACAAGGGTGTATTTCGAAGAAAAATATTAAGGAAAGAAGGGAGCAGCAAAAAATAAGCGAGTCGCCGTTGGTTATAGGTAAAGCTGTGTTCGCTGGGATAACAATAAAAAGAGAGAGAGAGTGACCGGATCCTCCCTCGTGTATGGAAAGGAAGGGAAATTATCTGGGTCTAGGCCGAGAGGCTGACACTTTGTTCTCGGATTTTTTTTTGTTTTGTTAATTTATTGTCAGTTATCGAGTGTATAATTTGATGAATGTTCCGTGGCGCTGTAAAGCCAAAAAAAAAAAAAAAAAAGTTATTACGTTTTCGAACTGCTGAAGTGTTATAAGTTTTGTCGAACCCTTTCGCAAATGAGAATGATTTAAACTTCGTTCGTTTGAAGGCTCAACCGCTCTCACCTAATCCAATCCATACCTCTAGGCCCATAGCTTTTTCCGCCGCGCTTTCGGCGGTATTGTAATTGTGGTAGCAAAGTGTGGTTTAGGTGAGTCTTTTCCAGAGAAAACGTGCTCTGTGCTGCCAGTTTGAAGACCACAGTTTTGTCCGTTCATGTATATTGATCCGTTCTTGTACATTGGTTCGTTCGTGCTTGACTTTTCTAACTTCTTCGCTCTTTTTAGTCACTCGTTTCTCCAGTAGTTACAAAAATGTGTGCCGAAACATCCGTCCTTAATCAATTTAAGGGAAAGAATTTTGTGCAGTGGATACATCTTTTCATTTCAAGCTGTACACGGCGGGTGTAGACAAATTATTGGCCGACGAGCACGCTGTACTCGAAAATAAACATGACAAAGTTACGGAGATGGTTATTTCCATGATCAACAGGTCCATGCTACGTCACAATTCTGCACTCGAACAGATTACAGCCAAAACAATTGTCAAAAATTTCCTAGCTATGTTGGGCCAGAACTTGTCAAATTGCGATCATGTTTGCGCGATATGACGTTGCAAAAATTTAAATACGATGAAGCTGCATCCATCATCGCTCTCGCAAATTCCGGGAATTCGACTCAAATTGATCCTTCAAAAATGTTTTGTGGCTGCTGAACGGCCTTCCAATATTGTGTACTTCCGTTAATGCGATCATACACGTTCAAAGTGGTAATAGCTATGTGCAGCCAATTGCCAAATGGGCTGTTCACCGTACAGTTTCGAGGTTGTGTTTCTGGGCCAAGCTAGTGAAGAGACTGCTCTATGGCATTGTTGCTCTGGTCATATATGTGGCAAAGTGCTCAACAAAGCCATTAACGTTAACAGTAGTCGTAAATTAACGACGGCAATGTGTGCCTTGTGCGCAGAAGCAAAACAATTCCATAGTTCGTGGTGTGAGCCTCGAAATCACGCCTCCCATCCATTAGAACTAGTAGGTACACACAGATACAATTGATCCAATGCCGCCGTCCAAAGCCAGCGATAGATACGTGCTTACTTTCCTGGACGATTTTACTCATTACGCTATTGTGTTTATGTTGAAGTTGAGAGCAGAAACGTCAGGTTGTTTTATAACTTGGTGCGCTGTCACCTGTTTCAATGCGAAAATAGTTATCGTTTGTTGTGACAAGGCGCGTGAATTGTCGACCGTCAAATGAGGGAATACTGCGACCGAAATGGAATAACGCTGCAACTGGCAGAGCCCTTCACTCCTGAGCATAACGGGACCGCCGAACGAATTAACCGGACGATCGTGGAGTATACCTGTGCTTTGCTCTGCGATTCGAAGTTACCAAAAATATTTTGGCATGACGCTGTATGCGCCCGTCTATCTTATTAATCAAATGTCAGAAACGATTGATTGGTCAGTTCCCTACTAAAAATGGTTTGGTCGTCGGTACAACAGGCGACATCTGCAAGAATTTGGTTCGCTTGCTTATGCTTTGATTCTATACAAAATATAGAAGAAATTAGACTCCAAGAGCAACGTTAACTTCCTAGATGGCTATTCAGAAATAGGCTATGTTCTGTACTGCCACTCATAAACTCTCACAGTTAACAAACGTACACGTCAATGAATGGTTTAATTACTTGGATCTATAAATCCGAAAGGTGTTTCCTGAACCAGACAATAGTGATACTGCGACCGACGAACCTCGAATAGAGGACAAAAATGCTCCTATATATTTAATTTTAATTATTATAAAGGACGTAGATGAAACCGTCCTATTAACATCCGCAAGCAGTCCAACATTTGAAGAAGCGATGAATAGCCCAGAATCCGAATCCTGGACCGATGTAATCAAGGAGGGGCTGAAGAATTTCTCAAGGAATGGTACATGTAAAATAATTCATCGATCGCTATTACTGCCAACTACACCCACGATAGACCTAAAATGGGTATTGAAAAAGGAACGAAACGGCCTGTTCGAGCCACGCCTAATAGCTCGTGGATTTCAAGGAAAACGCAGTCGCTGAGTTGTTTTCACCTGTTATACACTGGGATACAATCCGTGTGCTTGGTTCACGTGCAACGCAGTTTGATTGATAGCAATTCACATTGATATCCTAGGTGCATTCTTGTACCAGCGAACTTGAACACCGAAAGAAGTATGAGCGGATGCAGCTGACAACTTCCTGCTGATTCAAAAATCACTCTATGATTTAAAACTGGCGTTGAAGATATGGTATGATGAATTGCGTCATGTGTTACAGACAACTCGACTCACACCCATCCCATCTGAAAGCTGTGTGTTCTTATCTCCCGAGCGGCCCACCAATTGAATCATTGGTGTCTACGTTGAAGATCTTTTTGTTACAGCCAACAATCCAAACATAATAAACAAAAGTAATGGCAGTTTTTTAAAGCGCTCTTGTCATTTCCGAACAGGGAGAACTTAACAAATTGCTGCGTTTCCAAGTATCACGTAATCGCGACCAGCGAACAACAATCAATCGACCTATAGGTATACAGTCGCTACTCCATGAGAACGGATTGGACAATTCACATCCTGTCCTTACACTCCTGGAAACGAATTTGATGAAGTTGATCCTGCGCTTGAAAAACGTCACGCTAAAGACTTTGGAAACTGGCGTATCTTGCGAATTGTTCACGTCCGGATATCGTGTACGCAGTAAATCGTTTGTCATGTCATCTTGACCATCCGTTCCAGTCCGTCCTCAAAGGAATAACACGTGTGCTGCAATACCTGAAAAGTTCATCAGAATTAAAACTTCACTATGGGACGAATTCAAGTGAGAAAATTGAGATACACGCATACTCGGACTTTGCTGGCGATCACGAAGTTCGGAAATCTACGACTGGAGTCCTAGTAAAGATTTGTGGCAGCTCAATCGCATGGTATTCGAATAAACAGCTATGTATCGTAACCTCGACCGCCGAAGTGGAGTACGTCGCACTCAGTAAAGCTACGGAGGATGAATTGAAGGCATGGCGAAACTTTCTCAAAACTTGCACTATGTTAGAGCGCCAACAGTGATTTATTTCGGCAGCCCGTCTGCCATGTCAATTGCTACAATGACAGAAACTAAACGAATGCGACATAGAGATGTCGCTTCTCATAACAAGAGAAGGCGTTTGTTCAAAGGTGGTGGAAGTGAAGAAAATGTCGAGCAAGGAGCAGCCCGCGGATCTTCTTACTAAAACCCTTGCTAAAGACACATTTTGTGGCCTCTGTGATAATATGTATATATTTTGCTTATCCGATTAATTTGAAAAAATTTTAACTTTGTAAAATTAATAGTTAAAATTTTAGACACGGTGTTATCGTGCGGAACAATTTGATATGTATGTTCCATTGTAGTGTGTATAATTTAATGTATGTTCCATACTGCTGTACAGCCAACAAAAAAAAAAAAAAAACTTTTCGCAAATTTAAATGATTTAAACTTCGTTTGTCTAAAGGCTCAACCACTCTCACCTAAACCTATCCGTACTTCTAGGCCTGTAGCTTTTCCTTTGTCCTGTATGTGGTGACAACGCGCATGAGTATGCAATAGTTCCCACTACACCCCTGATCCTGTAATTTCATTCAAGAACCGATGATAAAGTTTAATGAACTGGTATACTATGTCAAGAAAATACACGAGGGATGCATTGCGTGTGTGTGTGTGCTAGTAAGTAAAATGCGACAGAGAATTTTTTTGGCGAGCACAAGATACATGGAAATGGGCGAATGTTTAAGAATGAATAATAGAATGGTCTATATCTAAGCATATAGACAATAAGGAGATACGTTGACCAAGTTACATTTGCTGAACAGAATTTCGATTACATAATGCAGAAGGTTAAGCACATTGGACATTTAGCCGTGTGCCGCGAAAATGTCTAGGGTGACACGTACAGTTCAGCACACGATAATGACGCAAGTAAAATAAACTAATTATAAATATGAGCGATTTCCGATATGGAAGATTTGTCAAGGGGTTAGTGACTGCTAGAACGAAAGGGTTGAATTTCAAATAAAAATGCTGGGTATTCGTCCGCTAAAATTCCCTTGAACTTGAAAGAGGTGAAAGTAGCCATGTTCTGCTACTGCATGATGAGAATGAAGTAGTATTTATCACCTAAAGAGCCTAATAGGAGTTCCCGTCACAAGAGGGGAAACCGTTACACCTAAAGGAGGACGCTCAGCTGAAACGTCACCGGATTAACGGTCACAGAGAATAGAACGCGGAATCCACTAGAATTGAATTCAAATCCAAATATCTTTTCTTTTTTTTTTTTTGATTCGAACATCATCCGAATAGCCATCTGTATTTTATGGATTCGATTAAAACTAGCCGGATTCAAGGGTTTGTATTTTGTAAATTATGGAAGCAGATGAGCGTTGAGCTAAAAGATTTGATTCAAATGTCAAATAAATTAAGTGAAAACCAGATTGAAACTAAAAAAAGTAACAAGACATCGAATTTGAAACAAAAACTTTTTGTTATTCTCATCTCAAACAATAATATATTTATATTTTAACCATTTAACATTTTGGACTTTGAGTCTACTAGATCTCCAACCCAATCGGATTCATCAATGATGCTGCGATTTTCTCTGACAGATCTGCTTTCAAATTCAGTGACATAAAACGAGAGTGATATAAATAAACTAAAATTCCTAAGGCATACTTGAAAGTCTCAGGTGTGGAACAAGAAATAAAACGACTTAAGTAATCTACTGACTGGGCTATATCAGGTCTAGTACAAGAAGCAATATACACCAGAGCGCACCAATCAACAATACTCTGTACTCTCAAACTTTTCACTACCTACTCTTTAGGCTTGAATTTTCTTCCATCGGCGTATACTTCACATTCGAGTCAACAACACAAAATTCCTTTGCCAACTTTTCAATATAGCGACTTTGAGAAAGGCACAAAATATTACCTTCATACGAAACAAGATGCGATCATGTTGTACTCTTTTTTAAACTGTTTTTCGATTCAACAAAACGATTTGATCGTTTGCGGTGTGAGTTCACATTTTGAGTGCCCTATGACAGCAGTAAAGTTGTTCAGGTGAATTATCAGGACTGGTCGTTTGTGTACCTGCTCTTTTTGCAAATTGGACGATGTAATCATGGAAGATTTTGGATGTTATCCAGCCATTCTCACTAGCTGCATTAAATGTTCCAGGCTTTCCATGGTGTCCACAAGTGTGACCCCTGATAAATAATAATTGGCGGTAAAAGATCACCCACTGCATTTACACAGTCTAATACAGTGATGTTTTCCCGACCATTACTTTCAGTAGCTCTATGGACTTTTTCGCCGATTACACCAAGTTTTTAAATTCTGGTCGCATCCTGAGTGAAACCCGATTCGTCTAAATTAAATATTTGATCCGGTTTTTCCTCCAAGTTTAGTCTTTGAATTTCCTTTTTCGATGTATCGTAAAATTCATAAATTGTAAATGGGCCACTAGTTGCAACTCGACGTCTACTTTCAAGGGGCGTAAGTTTTTTCAAGATAACCTGATTACGCTTACAGAAGTTTTTAAATCATTGTATCTTCCTTCAATTTTCCGAATCCAGTATGAACGTATCCTCTAAAAGTACTAAATAATTTCGCCTCGATCCTCCGGGTCCAATCAGGGTTTTTGTTCTTAGTATATGTGAAGAATTCGGAGGAAATGGATCCTGTGGTTTGTAGGCGCAGGCAGAAATAATTGCAGTACCTGTCTCTCAGCTTTCCACAGAGCTGTGTTCTGGTATCGGGTCTCCCAACATAGTTCCTCCACTTTTCCTCGATTTAGAGCAATATTTTCATAATAGTAATTAATTACATCTTGACCGTAGGCATGTAAGATGAAGTATGCGGAATCGCAGTGAAGTTTTTTCAAATTTGAAAAAATTGTATGCACGACGAATTTATCTGGATCCTCGATCGGTTGAGGTAGTGGTACATGTGTTCTGTTGAATACTGAATCGGGAAACCCTGTGAATTGTACAAAGATTAAATGTATCCTCATTGATAGATTAATTAAACTAATTTCACTGCAGTAGAACCTACCTTCGCGCAGTTCCTGTGCAATAAATTTAACCAAATCATCCGACACTGCCGATGGAAGTTCTTTGTGAGTTATTTTCGCTTTCCGAACGTGGCAGAATTCAATAATGCGACGAGGTTTTTGCGCAGATAATCTGTTTTCATTCAGCCGGCCCCATTGTTTAGCTATTTCGGTTTGACTGAGTTGTGGTACATCCGATAACAGTAACCTATCATATAAATCGTTCATACATGGCCTAAATTTGCAGCTGATTTACTAGCCAACATTATCACTTCTCACTTAATTTTCTAACTTCAACATGAAGGCCGCAATGTGCTTACAACAGCTAATTTTCGCTTTACACGAGCAGCTGTCTTCCAGTTCACGGCGACCATTGTTTAAAGTCCTTTGAAGAACTTCCATGTTGTGCGGTGGTTTTGCTAACGTACTCGTGAGGCAGGCTGCCTTGAATTTGCGAACATCCCGACTTGATTCAGTGATTCCGAAGAGTACGATATGTGCTCTCGACATCGACAAACGTCTGCCTTCCTGCCAAGCCCTACCTGAACCTACATACTGAATAACATCGTCCAAATCCAAGGCATACTCTAAGGACATTTCGAATAACAGCTTAAACACTGATCAAGTAATAAATTAATAGCTTAAAAGACCATAGCACCCATTCAGATTTTTGTGTGGATAAAAACAAACACGGTTGCCAACCTTTGAAACTCGAATTTATATCCCAATTTACAGATAATGTTCGATTTTAACGGCTAGAGTAGTGAACTTTTCGCTTCGGCACTTATCTTAGCAGATGATAAGTCTTGAACTTTTCTTCAATTAGTCGCAGTGAAAAGGTACCACCGATCTTACCCGCCAAAGTAATAAGTACACTAAAAACTATAAACAAAGAAAAAGCACCTGGTCCAGACCAGATCATGAACGAAATACTGAAAACATGCGCAGAATCCCTCACCAAACCATTGACCACCCTCTTTAATGCAATATTAGAATCGGAAAGCTGCCAGAACAGTGGAACTTAGCAGAAATAATACTACTGCACAAAAAAGGTCCGCGAAGTGATATCAATAATTAAAGGCCAATTAGTCTCACATCAAACATAAGCAAAGTCCTTCTTAAAATTCTAAAAAATAGAATGTACCCTATCTTAGACGCAAACCAGCCTTATGACCAAGCGGGATTCAGGAAAGGGTATTCAACCGTCGACCACATTCAAACAATAAATCTTATCTTGGGAAAAGTTAGGGAATATAAATTGGAATTCTACGCACTATTTATAGATTTCAGCAAAGCTTTCGACTCAATCTACCATGACGAAATTTGGCTAGCTCTAAAAAACCAAGGTATCCCGGATAAGCTGATAAAAATTCTCCAAAATCTATATAGGAAGGCGAAAGCCCATGTAAAACTAGATAGGATAGGGACAGAATTTCGTATCAAGAGAGGTGTAAGGCAGGGAGACCCACTGTCGCCAAACTTATTCAATGCCGTTCTAGAGCAGGTTTTTCGTAATCTAAAATGGGAAAACGGGGGGATAAAAGTGAACAGAAAAAATCTAAACAACCTCAGATTCGCGGATGACCTGATCATTATAGGTAAACACTTAAGAGAATTAGAAATAATGGCAGAAGAGCTCAGACAGGAGGAAGAGAAAGCAGGCCTGAAAATGAACTTAACAAAAACCAAGTTAATGTCTTCTGATAAAACAGCAAAGTTGCGCCTAGGTGAGACCGATATCGAACTAGTAGACGAATATAAGTACTTGGGCCAGATAGTAACAATTCAAAAGAAATTCGATTCAGAAATTAAAATGAGAAATAAAAACGCTTGGAAAAGCTTCTGGGCACAAAAACATATCTTCCACTCTCATATAGGTACGAAAAATAAAATCAAAATATTAGATAGCTGCGTCATGCCATCACTCATTTACGGCGCGCAGACCTGGGCACTCACCAAAGCGCAACTTCAAAAAATACAAGTAACTCAAAATAAAATGCTACGTTCCATACTAAACATAAGGACACTACGAGGTGCGATCCAAAAGTTCCCGGACTGATGCTCTAAAATACGAAAAATTTAATTTTATGCTTCGAGGTGCGCATCACCTTCGAAGTAATCCCCTTCTGCATTGATACAGTGGTCCCAGCGTTTTTCCCACTGCTGGAAGATTTTCTGGAAGTCATCTTCTGTAAATGTGTCGAGTGCAGCCTGCGATTCCGTTTGAATTTCTTCGATCGTCTCAAAACGTCGACCTTTCAGCCGCATTTTCAGTTTGGTGAATAGTCCCATATCGCACGGAGCCAAATCAGGTGAGTAGGGTGGGTGGGGAACAACAGTCATCATCGTTTGAGACAATTTCCTTGAGCTCGGAGCAAACGTGAACCCGTTGCTGCTTTTGATCAGCTGTCAGCAGTCTTGGAACGAATTTCGCAGCGATGCGATGCATGCCCAATTCTTCGGTTAAAATTCGCTGGCATGTTCCATAACCGATTCCAAACTTACCAGCAACGTCATGAATGGTTTGACGACGATCTTCACGGATGCATTTTTGAATTTGAGCGATTTTTTCTGGTGTGGTTGATGTAGAAGGTCGCCCGGATCGTTGGTCATCTTCGAGCTCCGTTCTACCGGCCTTAAATCGCGCGTGCCATTCAAAAGCTTGTGTACGACTTAGGGAACGATTACCAAATGCTTTTTGAATCATCTCGTTCGTTTCGCTCGCAGTTTTACCCAAATTAAAGCAAAATTTAATGCACGCACGTTGCTCTACTTTTTCATTCATTTTAAAAATCGCAGAACGCTATAAACCTTATGTCACATAAACACAGTTAGAGCGGCTTCTGATGAACGAAACGAGTTGAAACTTGTCACGTACACTCCCAAGACGTCTACCTACCCCCACCTATCGGCATGTATCGGTACTACTTCGCGTTTTCATTTTAGAGCATCAGTCCGGGAACTTTTGGATCCCACCTCGTATATAATGTTCATGGTTGACTTTTTCGCACGAATATCTTTGTACTTGTGTGTTTGTTTGATTTTATTTCACCCTTCCTCCTCCGACGATTGAAAACTTCTATTTTGATATTATCGAATATAATATATTTTTTATCATCTCTTCCTTGTCATTCTGTAACATGAAAAACACTAGTATGATTAAAATCACAAAAACATAAATGAATATGTTTAATTGTCTACATATGAAACCAGTGTTCTTCTGAGGTCCAACTTACAGTCGAATTGAAGTATATAAATCCGTATGTTTTATTTTCGGCAATGTCCACTTTTAGTACATTTTTATAATTTTTGTATATCATTTAGATGAGATCGTCCTGATCCTTTATGCCTATCGGAACGTCTGAAATGAACAAAATGGTTCATATGTAAATTCAGTTTAAAAAGTTCTGACCATGTGATTTTTTACACTCGTCACAGTTGTGAAGACGGGAGTAGGGGCAATGTGTAAAAAGTGTGTCCGTGACATGTCGCCGACTCGAATGTAAATCCAGCATGAGAGCTCCGTTTAAATGTTTCGGATATTATGATATTTTACCGACTTTTTATTTCTGAATATACTTAATTGCGAGGAATGAGCGATTTTGCATTTCTTTAAACGTCAAAGTCCTCTAACGCTTCGGCCAAATGAATTACAGAGACATGTGGGTGGAATTTTTACCAATTCAAATCGTTTTGAATTTTATTGATACTAACTAAATTTTTATAGCCAGGGACTTCCGTTTTATTTCGCGAGTTCCGAGTGCTTTTTTCGAAGGAAATTATTTTATTCTGAATTTTATTTATACGAACTCAAGTTTAGCAGAATTGAAAATATGACAGAAATTTGTCCTGTTTCTCAAAGTTCTGGAGAAATGAGATGCAGAATAAGTGTGCATCAGTTTGCTAAAAATTTTATTGGTACGTATTGTTGCTTTTCAGTATGTAGAAGTAAATTTTGAAAAAATATATCATTCTCATTTTTTCCGCTATGATTTGCGACTTTCTATCGTTAGCAAAGTTCTCTATAGCACCATTTCATGCTCGTTAAAACAGCATTTGCAATTTGAATTTCGTGGAGTATATAGTGACCATGTCAACCTTTCTGATATCTATTTAGACAGTAATCTATATTAGTAATCTATATTAGCGTACTAGGCATTAGAAAACTCAATCAGTCGTCGCGCGAGTCAAATGACAGAAAATATTAAAGAAGTTCGTCGCGTCGGTTCAATAACGAAGGAAAATTCAACGAAATGCGTGTATGTGAAAAGTAATAATTGCCCTTTTCATTTAATCTATACCTACTTAACGGACTATTTTTGTATTGCATTACTTCGCGGTTATTTGCAGATTTGCCGACAAAAGAGACGGAGTAAGACCGATTAATAATATATCTGTACAAGAAATATCCGGAAATTCAATAGGCATCCATTTTAGGCAAGAATAATATGAAAATATATTTCATCAGATATCAATCCATATGAGAATTTATTATAATATATAATTAACACATATTCTAACAACTTCACGCCCTGATATTATGATTGGGTAATTAATTTCCACTTACAGTGGTAATTTTGATGTGAATTTCATATCCTCAGGGGTATTTTCTCACCGTTTTTTATTTCTTCATACTCAAGCTAATTTTTTTGGCTGAAATCCGTTTTTACCGCGACAAACTTTACTTCCGTTGGGAGATTCTTGAACACTTATATCCCGGAAATAATTCATCATACAATTTCAATTTTAATGATACTGTACTTATAAGGAATTTATATCAAATTTGTTTTTCCAATGAAAATACATATCATAAAACTTTGCGATATGTGGAAACTGAACTGCCAGCAGGTCGCGAACTACGTTTAAAAATTTGCGATTTAATCGTATTTCTATTTGACGAGCGGGACCCATCTCGCTGACGATGATTATTTGCACTCGTACTTGTACGATGAACGCGGCGATCGTAAACCATGATTTTTACGTCTTCGAAACGAAAGAATTTTTTTTTAACAAATAATTCTTTGTCATCCTGTAACATCGACAATACTAGTATGATTACACGCAATATTGATTAGATGCATAATATTTTTGCGTGTTTGCTTATGGAAAACGTGTTTCTGTGAATTCTAACTTACAACTGAATTAATTAAAATAAATAAAACCGTAGGTTTTCACCGGCGGAATGTACACCTTTTGTATGCGTTTATAATTTTGGTATAAGTATGCAATAATGTCATCTTGATCCTTAGGCGCCATCGGTAGATCTGAAATGGAGAACATGGTTCACATACAAATTCATGTATAAGATAATGTATGGTACGTAATAAATGTATGTATAAATAACTTAAAAATATGTTCATATTGCATGCAATTAGGGACTGTGTTCTTCTGTTCTCAGAGGGCCCAACATGCTAAATTAATTGTGAATTCATGTATGCGAAACTGGAAATATAAATCAGTTTGATTCTTTCTTTTCATGTATACGCAATTATTTGACCTTTTTTTTCTTCTATTTGCTTTTGGTTAACGGTTGCGTGTCGGTTAACGATTGCAGATCGTGCGGATCTTTTAGGGTAGCTCTGTTTATTTTTGCTACGTTGTTCATTACGTGACGTACCTACACACACACAAAAATATACTATATTTATACAGGTTACTTCAATTTTATCTCATTTGTAATATGCACTTATTATTTTTACGAAGCTGCCAAGCGTCACAAAATTGACACAGTGTCGAAACTTTATACTGAGCTTCACAAACTCATATTCATTTCTAAGTATTATATGAAATATTACATAATTACATTTGAAAATGTTTAACAAATTCTTCGTAGGTACTTACTATTTATATTTTGCGGTAACACGCGATCCAAAATTGAATTAATGGCGTTCGTCCCCGAAAATATTATAGCCTATATTATAAATGAATATATATAAAATTATTAATATATTATACAGGTTAATGAATCATATTATCGATAACATTATTTTTAGTATCATCACTTAGTAGACGTCTCCACTATGTGACACAAAACCGCCTCTGTTACGGTACTATTGCCAACGAAGTTCCAAAATCTATTCTACTCATATACCTCAGTACAGGGACTCGTACATTCGTATGTCTACGAATATAAAATATGTCAACGTCACTTACTTGATCTATGTTCGCCATTGTGTGTACAAAAAACGCTCTATAATTTGACTTCCAAAATTGTATAAAAAAATTAAACTGAATAATTACCAATTCGACCGAAGGTTGAAAAGTCGGTACTGCTTTCGCTTCAGTTTTTTTTTTTTAAATGTTTGATTTGTAAATTAATGAATAAATATATAAATAAATAATATTGTTATTAAATGTGATTTTTATATTATTCCTTACTGTGCATTATTGTCATAAAGAAAATTTATGACATGAGTACAGTTGCACAATGTAAATATTTAATTCGAATAGAACTCTTCATATTGTACATTGATAACAGTAACTCTACGTAAGATGAGTAATTTAGCTAATTTCAAATTTGATTGGAGTAATCCACATTGAATCTGTGAGTAGTACGCATGATTCTTTTTCAATTTCCGACTACTGTTTTCACTTTTTTAAAGGTATTTCAAACCATGAACCATTCATGAATTTTTTTTTGTTTTCCTTGCGCAGGACATTTCACTTCCAGAACTAAGTAACGGGTGGACTATGCTTTTCGACTATAAGGATATACTGTTCAAATGCGGGACGATGTTCGTTGACAAAGTTTATGAAATGTTTCGATTCAACAACGGAGACACTTTATGACCTTGATTTGGTAGAATTCAGCAATTTCTCACGATTAGCTTTATTATTTCGAGAGGAGTACTGCGACTAGATGATGTTGAGGATACTTTTCTTGGAGTGCTGCGATCAGATGAGACGATACTGCACAGGCGTATAATCAGCAGAGGACACTGAAGTAGGCAATTCTAAGTAGTCGTGCTCTGTCATTATTTTATTAAACTGTAATAATTCACTCAACTAAAACAAAAGAACAAGAGTATTACATGCAGAAATCAAAAATCCATTAGTTATTCAAACAATTTTGAAAATTGGACCTATGCAGAAGTAAGAAATAAATATACATCAGACATACATCAACATTCGCATCTATTTCAAGTATTACAGCATGTGAAGAAGAATCTCTATTTTGATGCACGATTTAATTTGTCTGAAAATCACAAAAATTAATTTTAACTGAAGAAAGTGGTCATTTTGTTCATTGTTTATATCTGAGGACATAGTCCTCGTTACTAACATTCACAATTTCAAGTTGAGAACTGTGCCAGTAAGGAATCATAACACGCTCAAGTGACGAAGAACTTTATGAAAAGAAATGAACATAAATCTTAATAAAAACAGTATATTATATTATTTACATCCGCCGACGTCAATACATTATCATTTCCCATTCGTAACTTTCATAACTGACAGTCCAATGTTTCATTACAATTACTCTCTGGTTGAGTCACGTTGAGCATCTGGTGAAACAACTTCTTCACATTCTTCGTCAGAAGTTTCATATTCTTCATACGAATCCAGCCTGTGAGTGAAAAAGCATTTTAGAACATTGCCAAGAGAATTTTGACCAGATGTCAGCACTCAGCACTACGTGATTGGAGTAGAAATTTTGAAAGGGATCATAAATACAATGAATTCCCAGTGTTGGCCTTTGTTTCGGCCATCATGCGGAAGAAGATGGAGACAGAGTGGTCGAGAGCTCACTCGTAGGCAAGGGCTGGAGCTGAGCAGAGAATAAGAGGAAGCGCGTCCGGCTGTGGGGGACCTGAATTCCAGGCGAGCGCTCTGGGAGCGCGGACCTCGGTCAGTAGGAAACCCCATGGTGGCCCTGACAGGACGCGCGCACCGTTCCGGCACGGAGAAATGGGGGCTCGGGCCCGGCCCCAAAGCGTTCCTCCGGCCACTGATGCGATGCCCGAACGGGTAGTTTCCGGTACCGGGGGTGCTGTGTCATAGGGGCCACTTTGGCATGCGTGCATCGCCATACGTCCCACCGCACCACAAATACAAATAATTAAAGACACAGAGACATGTGAGCTTCCATTTCAAAAACTGCAAAACTTTCAGCTCAAAATTCAGAGGTAATTCTTAAATTACAATTTCGAGAAAACGAAGCTGAAATTTTAAAATTCCGTACTCCCTAGAGATTTGTAGATTGTAGATAAGTCTAAAGCAGAACAATCAACGGTGCTGTGGGTAATTTCACACGCAGTCAATTGCTTCCAACACATTCTTATTCCTCGTGTAAGTACGGCGAGTATGTGCGTACCAATTTGGTTCTGTTATTAACTTCATAACTCCCTCAGAGAATTTGTGGTGCCGTCTTCTGTGTTTTTTCTTTCATTCAACTGGTGTTTGATATGTGACCTGAAGTGTGAATAAAATTAAGATTTATAACAAATACAAACAGTGTAGGCATGTCATGTAACAAGTACCCAAAAAAATATTATACCAATTTCTCTTCATGTGCGGGATCTTGTAGCCACCATTCATATTATTTAAATTTGTCTCCACATGCCAGTGGCAAGTAGGACTGGGTAAGTTTTTTCTCGTTGTCCATAGGAGTCGTCAACAACTGTTGACGTACTAACCTATTTTACTCGTTTCTGTTTGACAGACATTCCAAATTCTGTATACATAGGTTAATGTTAATTTTCAGCGTGCGGTCAGCTCGAACTTACATAAAATTCAGAATTATTTTGTAACAATCGGATATGTTGAACGAGTAGCTTTCTTTTTGAAAATGTCTTAGAACGTACTGTGCATTCCCGTAATAGATACAAATATTTAATTACCAAAATTATAGGTAATTAATTTTAAAGGTCCATCTCGATGTAAGACTATAACTTACAAAATTTGATTCCTTCCTATGAACTGTTTTGTTATGTTCATCGATACGTCGTTTACGAGAATACTTCTTTTGGCACAAATGACATTCATATCAAATACAGAATTTTATCATCAGATTAACACACATACACAGTGTAATATATGTATTCTGAAACTTATTTAAGATATTTTGTCCACAGTACGCTGTTTACCATGTTGAATTAAAGCTTGCTTAGATGCAATGTGTCTTTTGCACACGCTACATATTTAAATTGAAACGTTCATGAAAGAACAAAAAAAAAAAAAATTATTATAATATTGGAATAAGAAATACTACTGACTGAATAAGGTTCTGTTCTCTCGCACCGTGGAATTATCATAAGTTTTCATTGTTCAATAAATTAGACCATTTTTTATACCTGAAATATGGTAAATATGGATTCGACAAAATGTATAATTTTTAGATTACGAGGTCTGTCAAATAAGTTCCCGGACAACCGCTATAAAAATTTTTATTTTACAAATTAGGCTTTATAACAACGATCCCCTTCAAAGTAGTCCCCTTCTGCAGCAATGCACCGCCCCATTCTATTTTTCCAGCTCTCGAAGCACCCGGCCCAGTCGGCTTCTGGAATTGCCTTCAACAGCCGCGCCGATTCGCTATTTATCTCCTCTTGACTGCCCAAATGGGTCCCTCTCATGGAATCCTTGATCTTGTCGAATAAGAAAAAGTCGCAGGGTGCGAGATCTGGGGAGTAGGGTGGGTGTTCGAGCACGGTTGTACGATTTCGCGCCAAAAAATCGCTCACAATGAACGACCGATGTGCTGGTGTGTTGTCGTGGTGAAGGGTATTATTGCCGTACACTGCAGACAACATATTTCGTATTTCCGCGTTCGTTTTACCACTTTTTACAAGAAATTTAATCACGACTCGTTGTTCAATTTTTTCATCGATTTCCATTTCGGCACACCGCACTTTACTCACTTCGATAAATAATTCACTCGTATAGACTTGAAACTTTGTATGCAACTACTAGATAGATGTAGGAATCTGGAACGTAACTCAGTACCACGTCAGTGTTAACACACAGCGCGCAGAAAATGTTGTCCGGGAACTTATTTGACAGACCTCGTAGGAGAGGTACCAAACTTACAAATTAAACATCAAAAGAAACATTCTCTATTCTGATGGAAATAACGCTCTTTCTTTCGTAAATTATGATACCAGTCTTCACTGTTTGCATTACGTTCACACCCAACTCGCAACTTGCCCAGCTACTATGTTTGACGAGCATTGACGCCATTTTGGATTTGGTTGTAGAAACGTTATCAGTGAACATATCAATTGCATGTTATCAACTTGAATTTCTTTCGTTATTGGTGTTTTACATTAATAATCACTTTTACCACTCGAATAGAAGTACAGATTGATTCTTGTGTACTATTCCTGGGTGTAGCAATGCTAGTACATTATTCGGAAAAAGTAAAACTGAATATCGTGGATCCGATTTATCCTCTTAGGTATTATTATATGACATACGAGCAGTATTTTACTGCAGTTTTGCGAAGATGCCCACGAGCGGTATTTTACCGCCTGCTGCAGTAAAATCTTGCGAGTTTTTTAATTTTTCTTAGCAATTGTGATCGTGATGACCGAGCACGATGTATTAATTTTTGGACTCATGTGCCATCAGTATTTGAAGTCAGAAAAAAAGGGGGAAAGAAACTTCTGGGTTTACCCTTTAATTTCCTGTAGGCTAAGTATGGTGAATTTTATGTTTTGCATTCGGGCCTTAGTCTCAGTTATATGTACAGCGGCAGCCTTTGTACCTCGTTTACGTCAAAACAGCATTCCGCTCTTTACGCTATTTAAATTTCATCTGTAGAGGAACCTGTTTTATTTCTGCTCTTCAAAACTTTCCGCATTTCCACGCTGTATGTGTCCCGTATGGACTTGATCTTCTTTTTCAGTGATTCTACGTCACTCACAGGTAATCCTTGACAAAAAAATGTTAAATTGATGTGAAATTATTAGCAACGTTAATAACTAACGTTACTGAAACTTGATTGTTTCATTTAGTCTGTTCTACTAACCAGCAGTTATTAATATTACTTTCTTCAGGTAACTCTTCATCTGGTCCTCCTTACTCGCCTTGTTCAAATATTCTTCTTGTTTTGTATTATACAAAATTGGATAACGTTCATAAATTTCTAGTAGCGTAATAATTTCTGAACATTTCCATTTGCGAGCCATTTTAGATAAAGTGCTCAAATTTTCTAATCCAACAATTATTGATGATAACTCAAAAGACGAACGACAAACAGATAACAACGAACAGTATTTTTTATTGAAAAATTAAGCGACGGAAACATAGTGGTAGAGCACCCATGAACGCAGGTGGACGCATACGCCATTTTGGTTCGCGGCAGAATTACAACAGGACTGCATGGTCAATTTCATCAACCGATGTATTTATTAATTTATTAGGTTTTTATAACGATGAATCAGGTAACTCTGTCCTTGTCAATAAAATACAGTGACTTTTGCGAGATGCATAGCATTTTATTTCGCAAGTTTCTTCTTTTTAAGGTTAGCAGTCTCGCACATAGCTGTTTTTCTCTTTTTCGCTTGTTTCAAACTGTTAATAGAAATAATGGTTCACGATGAACCGCTTAAACGAGAAACACTTGACACAATCAGCAATGATCATATCTATTCGCGCAGACAAGTTATTGCGCAGTAAATAAAATATGAATTGTTTATACTACATTTCAAAATTGAAAATGAGATTACTTACAAACAAATTAGGAAACTTCAACTCGACTTTATTCAGAGATTGAACATATTGAGCGAAGTTGTAGTCTGTTGAGGATATTGAATGGTTACTAAAAATAAGTTACATTCATCACACGGATTCTTCTTATAAATAGCATTTACCCTACTATCACCTATAAAAAAATGGAAGATTCCAATTGTACAGATTAAGACCGATATTGTTTTTAAATTAACAGTGTTATCCTGCAAAAGAATAGTCGCAAATTTAACTCTAAAATCGGGATTACATACGTTAATTGGAGACACCGTATTTACAGGTGTCTGACTCGTCTAGTTCTTAGCGGTTTGAGAAATGATAGGGAGTCAATTTTTTTGTTATTCTAGAATGTTTAGGCAGTTTGAAAAAACTGGTTATTATTGCACCTCGCACTTCTGAAGATGCGAGTAAAGTGGCTAAAGGTTCGAAATTTCCAAAATACGTAATTGGTCTCGATCGCATGAAGAAGGAAACAATAATTATTGGTAATAAACTGGTCCCATCTCAGGAATACTTACTTTCATTTAAAAAGTGATAGTAACCGCTTCGCCATCCCTGTTAATCATTTTTATATGATGAAAATAGCTGGTCAAAATTTCTAAAGGTGCTTGTACTGGGAAACGTGTCAAACAACATGAATGAAGAACGTTATTATTTTGAATTTTGAGCTAAGTAAATTCGCATTACTTTTTTGAATTGGAAAATTTGTATGAGAAATACAGTAAAACCTCGATTATTTGACGCAAATGGGGAATAGGGTGCGTCAAATTACTAAAATGTCGCGTAATAAGGAGTTTTTCTCAGTTTTATTGGAAAATCATGAGTACATACATGCATATTACATACATAATATATCTACGTAACACACATTATTAAAGCTTCATAAAGTAGGTACGCAATTAAAAACCATCAAAGAAGACTCATCTTTACTTGTTATAAAAGTTCTTAATTGAAGCCATCTCTTTCCATTTTCGCATCAAAATTATTTCGGCTGAAGTAATTTCGCGCTGTTCCTGCATGTAAGTCAGAGTTGTCTCTATGGCTTGTAGACCTTCAGAATGACTTATATGTAGAATCCTTCGACATTTCTGTCTCAGCATCACTATCATCGTCATGCGTCGCTGGAGCGCTGTTCACACGCGTCAAATCGCGATGTCAAATAAAAGGGAGAAAAACTGTGTCAAAGTATTCGGAGTGCCAAATAATCGAGCGTCAAATAATCAAAGATTTACTGTATTATGTGGTTATTATGACGTACCTGCCATTTTCACCGGTCTAACTACTTCTTGCTTTCCTAGACGGCCGCCACGGCCACGCCTGGGACCACCGCGACCATGACCACGACCGCAACTAGTGTCGATTTTATGGTATAACCTTTTCAGGTAAGAAGTAAAGTCCTTTAAGCCAAGAAAGCATTTGGAATTACTAAAAAAAACAACAAAACATGGTTTTCTGATGTACTGCGCTTTCATATTTTGACCCGCAAATATTTACACATCAAAAAGAAACATTGCTTTAACTTATGACTGCAACTTCCTATTTTGACAGCGAATATTTGCAGATCCACAATAAACACTGTCTGCATTTCGAAAGGTTACTGAGCACCTCCAAAAAGGTTGAGCTCCTGTTTCTGGGTTTACAAAATTGATTGAGTGATTCACGGTAAGGTGTTGATATAAACCACAGGTTTCAATATTTTGATACGCCTTCCAGCAATCGGACGTTATGGTCGTGCCGGGAACAAGGTTCTTTCGAATCAGTCGAAGTAGGGTTCGCGCATTCCTGTGTTTCACGGGTATTGAAAAAATTCTTTTTGACTCGTGTTCTATCTCCCCCCCCCCCAACCCTTTGACCTTTGATTAATCGACCGCGGTTGTATTTGCGGTTTCCAATCATCGCTTCACGTATCCCCGCGATTTTTCCGGGCTCACCAAGTTTCGACACAGATGATTTCAGGCCATAATGTGCGATTCAGCTTCCATTTTGGCCGCTAACGTGGAAATGACAACGAATTGATTCGAGGGGGCAGGCGACTACTTCTCCATTTTGATCGAAGTTGAATTCCTCCGCGAGAACAGAGCGATCGCATTGAAAATTCAACGTGTTTCTATTAATTGAGATGTAAGATTAACACGTAAGGCACGTAGTAAAATACCTCAATATTTTATGTTCTGAATAGAAATCAATAATCTGCTGACTAATTTTCTTCGTTAAGGGATCAAAACCTCGGTATCCAGTAGGAGTAAATCCCACTAAATAGCAAGTGTTCGATCATTTCGCAAATTTTCTCCCAAGAGATATCGTTTCGTCGTAAACTTGAACTCTCGAACCAAATATTTTTACTTGTTTGAGGTCCGGTTTCGTTAAGTAGAAACGTTCGTATGGCGTGAGGAAATTCACGGCAGAGTGTGGAGTCCGATTGTAAATCCAGCAAGCCGTGTCAATCGCTACACCCCACATACTTTCTGGGAATCCAGACTCAAAAAGTAGTGCTCTCGTTCTTTGAGGTATAGTAGCTTGTACCCTCTCAACCAATCCGTTGTGTTGATGACAATACGGTTCAGAAGTATCATTTCGAACATCGTATTTATTTAGAACTTTCTTAGTTTCGGTCGATAGAAATTCAGGAGCATTATCGGATCGGAGGATATTGAATTGGCCTGGAGCCGGATATTTTGCTCGAAGGAATCGATAGGCTTCATTCAACATTTCTGGAATGCGACTTCGGGATTTGAGAAGGAAAATTTGGAGGAATCTAGAATAATCATCGATGATTGTAAGAATGTATTGATTTTGAGAAAAGTGAGTCAGAGGTTGGATTGGACCAACCAGATCTATATGCACTACTTCACCAACTCGTTGTGCTCATTCACATTGTTTTGTAAACAATTTTTGTTTCAGTTTCACATATGCATACTCAGTGCAGTCTTTTATCAAGGCATTGTAGAGAATATTCCCGACACCTTCTGTTGCATTTGGTAAATGGTTCAAATAATCAGTAGAAATGCCACAAGTTGTCAGCATTTTCCATAGTCCCTTATTGTTCATTTGTTACCCTTCATTTCATCTTTCGAACTTTGTTAGACCAAGTAATTTTTGTATAGGTAACAGAATCTTTATTATCATTAGTCATTACATAACTACTACTACTGTTATCATTATTACAATCATTACTACATTCAGGTAGTGAAAAAAATGGAAAAATTTTTCCAGGAACTTGAATCTCTATTTGGTAGATATCCTTCTTCACTCGTAGAATTGATAGAGTTTTATCTAACGACCTAGAATAAATTACACCAGAGTTAGTATCAAGAATGATTTGAGTAGAAAATTGAAGATTAAATTTGTGACAGCTGATAGCATGATCAGGAATTTTGGGAATGTATGTTGAGTTTGGTGGAAAGACATTGACATTCTTTATGTTAGTTACAGAGAGCGCATACGTTCAAAACCCATTTATTAGGATTTCCTGGAAATTGTGCTTTAGAATTTTATCAAATAAGCCGGGTGTGTGATATTGTTTGATTTCCACTGCTGTTGGACGGTCAATATGCTGGTCTCATCCATATTGAAGACTCTCTCTGTGGGTCTCGCAAAATTTCCACGTCATCTCCCAGTAGGTCCTCAACTTTGGCAAACCAATTACGAAGAAACTCTTCTGTCACAGCTGCTCTAGATTTTGTGAGGTATTCGCATGATTTAATGATAACACTTTATGTCGTGTTATCGAGATTCGAGAAACCGTCTTTAATTCGGGTTGTTCAGTATCTGCGATTGAGCATAAGCACACGGGGACGAGAGTCACCCATCTTAGCCCATAATCAGACTTTGTACGGGCCGACACGAGATACACCGAATTCCATGACGAGAATGACACGGCGAGTTATCGTGATATGGTGAGAATGTGACGTCGTGCGTCCACGATGACACCCCCTCCCACAATATACGAGTCAGGCTTTATTCTGGGACGGAATTTCAGCCTTCTATAATAATATAGTAGCGGAGAAGTCAATTAGGTGCGAGAGTCATTCATCCTATAATAATATAGAATTTATCAGCTGCGGCCATCCTATAATGATATAGAATTTTTGCTACTGCAGTTCGAGAACAAGTACAATTTTGATTTTCTGATAAGTAGCCATCTAAGTACATCTATTATCAGTAATAATAATAATACCGACGAAGAATGCTGTTGACAAGTGGATTTACAGGATGTAGGTAGACTCAGATAATAATAAAAGGTTCTACACTACTGCGAGAACGAGTATGCTGGAAGATAATACATACAAGAGAGAAATACAGATTTATGCAAGTATCAAAATATTATTTAATAAAGCATTTAAAAAAACAAAACAAAAAAAACCCAATAAACTTGAGTGTGGGTAACATCCAAACTGTAACGAAATAAGGTTATGTAGAATAAATTGACGATCCAAAAGAAAGTTATCGTAGTTCAGAAATAATATCATTTCTTCAAGGTAAATAACCTTGTTTATCAAGGGTTACACCACACGTTATCTGTAAGCGTAAAAGGAGGGTTCTGATTGGTTGAATTACAAATTATGGAAAGTAAGCTAAGGATATTTGAGGGTTGCAAAAGGGTATATTTTCCAGGGTAGTTTGAGTGTATATGATTGGGCATCGGGTAGGTACATAACCTTACAAACGTATACCTTTCTTGCAGCCAAAGATTAGATCCGAACTGCTTTCTCGATTCACGTATCATGAATGAAAAATACATTAAAAAATTACACAGTTTAGTGAAAAAAAATTTTGAATCTTACGTTTCATTGTCGATACGTATTTCTGTTTCCAATTATTCGGTCCAATAACTGTTGTATTGCCGAAGCGCCGCTTAATAATATCGCCTGTATTACAAAAAAAAAATTAAATTATTATTGCACTGGGGCAACAGAGTAAGCAATCATAATATACCTAGACAACATAAAAATACTAATAACATATATAAATATTACCTGCTCAGTCGAATTCATAATATTAATTTTTTATTTTCGTGTACGCAATATAAACTTTCGTGTATCCTCAAATGATCGTCAATGAATTCGCAATGAAATATTTTTGTTTTACCCGTTTTATTTTATTTTTTCATTTATAATTATAATGATTTCGCTAGTGGTTTTTTATGCAGTTTCTTAACCAAATATTTTTACTCATTGTTTCTATGCAACAAAAATTTATTGACCGTTTATATTTAAAAATATGGTAAATCGAACAATATACATAGAAATTAATTATGTAGAGTAAGATACAATTATCTTACTATAACGTCGCGTACACTGATGATAAGTATAAAACTTCAAACGCATTATAAATCTTTGTTTGGGCAGTTTCGAGCGATATGATTGTATTCATGGCATTCAAAACACAACGGTCCAGGATTCGGGCATTTATCCGACGAGTGAAAGACTCGATTTTCTTGCTTCTGGGCAAGAGTCATCTTTTCGATCAGTTTCATTTGTTCTTTCTAGTATTTGTCCGAAGCTCTCTTCGGCCGATGCGAGTTATCAGGTGTAGTGCTTCCATGATTTCTACAAGAGTGCGAGTTATCACAATTTGATTTATCCCGTTTAGTCCATGATGACTGCGAGTTCCATTTTAAGTGGTTTGAAGACGAGCTGTCTTCACAAGGTTTATCGAGTCTTGGTCTCATCATTTCTGACATGAGAGCTAGAAGCGCCCCTTTTGCTTGAGCGCGGCATCTGTATTTGAGAGAAGAATATTGATTAACATTTACAGAATTTAAATTAGAATTACAAAACTGAAATGCTAGAGTACAGGGTAAGTAGTATATGGGTCACTTGAGGACACATTCCAAAGTGTTGACGTCATTCCCCACTTTGTCCACGCCCATCAAGCAACTTAAAAAAAAATTTATTATTATTTTTTCCTACTACTATTATATACAAGATGACGTCACACACTTATATCTAAATTTTTTCCTAATACTAAGACTTATAATTATTTTTTCCCCTAATACTAACACTTATATCTAATTTTTTTCTCTGAGACTAATAATAATAATAATATCTACTTACTCTCACCTTTAATAGGTGGTAACCACTTGGTGAAGTCGTCAATTGTGAGACTAACACAATTATTTATCACCCCATGGTCAGTAATGTGCAAGAGCGGTTGTTTATTCCAATATGAAATTTTTTCCTCTGTATCAAAAAGTTTATTGAATCTCCCTAGTAGTGTTAAGAGACAATCCTCACTGACTACCATGATTGTCCTCCCAAATTTAGAATTGTAAGATTTGAAAGACAAGACTGGGAACTTGGTTTCTGGATCAAAGTCAGTAAATTTCTTGAAAGGTCTTTGCTCAATAGTCCCTATTGCATTCCTTTACCAAGTACAAAGCACTCACTTTTGTCACTACACGTTCATACGTTTTGTAAAGCAGTTACCCGTTGAAGTACTCGTATTTCGCACTTGTTTTTACCTGACAAAATTGAAATTTTCCGATTCTGAAGGGTAATACGAATATTTTTAAGCTGACAAACGTGTGATTTCACCTCAACTATCACATTTTCTACCCGAAAAATCGAAAATGAGTTGTTTGTTACTGTGTTGCCGGGTACTGTATGAAGCTAGTTGTTTTTCCACCACAAATTCACTCGTATCAGAGAGTATTTTCTCATGATTTCTTACGTACTACTTCGAATACTTCCAATCGTTGTAAATCAATGACACAGTTTTAAAAAGCGGCTAAAAATTTAGTAAAAAAACAAAACAAGAAAAAAAAAGTATATAAATAAATAAAGAAAAAGGATGGAAAAAAATTTGAAAATATCAGCCGCTCTGTCATTCTGTGAACAGAAAAAAAAAACACCAGGTATGTGAGTATTTTACATTAAAAAACACGTTTCAGTTTCTGTTAAGCAGCTATCTCTTTCTTATGAATGTAAAATAGGGAACTACACAATAATGAACGTGTCCGTATGTTACCAAACGAAAATTTTTCCCCTAGTACATCCTAAGAACACTTAACGTTTTGAAAATGAAAATTTTGTCAAAGCTGGACAGTCTGATGAATGTTAATTGTCACCGTAACGAACGGAAAATGTTTTTAATTTCGAAAAAACGAAAATTTAGCCTGTTTGCGTGTATTATTCGGGGTATCTAATTGTTTGCAGTATTTTTTCACCACCGAAAACGAAAATTATGCTAGGAGGTTTTCCAAGATCGTGCATGTAAAAAATGTATTTCAAACTTACTATTGCTGGTAGCGGTTTGGGACCCGTCGTTTTCTCATCGATCTTAGTTCATGTGCTGGTGATGGTGGTGGTGTTACCAACATCCTCACCATCCCAGCATACCTTTCACGCTTGGGATGTCTGTCACTACTAAGACGTGTCTGACGTTAAATATACTCTAGTAAGGTCTGTCTGTTCGCTTGTTGAAAATACCTAACTGTTAGAATAATTACACTTTCACAGATTATTGTAATAAAGACGATAGAAAATTCGATAGGATACAATGATCATTGTGAATGTGAATAGCACCGTAATCAAGAGCATATTTTTAATATTAACAGAAAACTTTAATGATAATGAAGAAACAAGAACAAATCCAAATCTTCTCCGGTTCTAATTTGCGAGTGAGTCTCTCTCAATATTGGCATTCAATCGTCGTCCAAAATCTCTCTCCCTCTCTCTCCCCCCATATTTTTTGGCTGACCCGGCAATAAAAAAATTTATTGTTACCATAATTATTACCTGCGATAAGAAGTCGAGCGATCTCATAGTCCACATTGAGAAATAGATTCTCTCCAGCGCTAGTTAGATCGACGAACAGAGGCTGCCACAGAAAATCTATTGCCCATGTATTTGGTAGGCGATGACTCATAATGACGTGGAGCGACAAGCTCAAACACGGCATTGTTTTTTGTTCTAACAGCGTTGTCTACTTTAGGATTGTCATCAATTTTTATCGCAACTACATAATTTGTAAACGTTATCTTGTAAAATATGAATGAATGAATGTTAAAAAAAATTAAAACAACACATTAATTCTAACAAATCATTCTAGAACTAAACGGTAATAAGTTATTCATATTCTATTTCTGTTTCTTCGACACTTTCAGTGGTTTCCTCTTGTAGGAGAAAATGTTTTTCCATAGAACGAATTAACGGATTTTGGAAGTTGACCAAACCACAACATGTCTGCACAACCATTCACGCTTTTGTGTATATGTTTTAGGGATGAAACTTAATATTCTGTAACGTTTTAATCTCGCATTTGCTCGTTCAATATGTATTTGTGCCTTGGCTATGTTCCGTGTTTGTTCAACCTCTGAATGAGTGAACTGTGGTGTACTGAGGAAAGGAGGTATGTTTAGACTGACACCTGCTGGTAAGATATCGTGTATAAGAAAACCTTTATCGGTTGGGATAAGGTCTCCAGGCTCCAATTCTTCTAGAAGACCACAGTTCTTGACAATTTCCTTATTGGAAGTAGAACCTGGATACGCATCGGAACAGTGAATTATTGTTCCATTTAGCGTTTTTTTTTTTTAGAAAACAGAAGTACACTAATTATTATTACGTACTTAGATTTGTTGACAGTCAACAAAGCTGCAGTCCCCTCTCCATTCTCATATTTACTTGGAACAGTTTCATGTTTACATTTCTGATTCAGTTTTTTATTTCTGTCGGATCCAGAACAAGAGGATTGTAATTCTCCAGCTTCTCCTCTTCCAGTCTTCAACTCTGGTTTCACTTTTCTATACAACAATTTCAGAAATGGTGGAGTTCAGCGTTTTTAAGAAAACAAAAGTACACTAACTATTATTAAAACAAAAGTACACTAATCATCATTACTTACTTAGATTTGCTTACAGTCAACTTAGCTGCAGCCCCGTCTATGTCCTCTTCATTCTCAGATTCTTCAGATTCACTTGGAACAGTTTGATATTTATGTTTCAGTTTTTCATTTCTGTAACCAATTCCCAAATGCATTACTAGTCGGCTACATATTTTTGGTTATTTGTGGCTATTAGTACATCTCAAATTCAACTTTTTACACTGTTACAGTTCTGTATTGCATTTTGTGCATTCCTTCCATTTCCAATTATTTTTCTCCAAGCCACCGTTTTTCAGGTTGTACTCTTTCTGCTTTCAATTCCAATCTTCATTTGATGCAAAGAAATTTCAAATATTGCAGCATTTCAATGTACTTGGGAATCGTTAGCGCATTCAATTTTGAATTTGAAATATAGCTTGTACTTACTTTTTTTTTTGTTCTCTCATTTTTCACAGCAAACTATGCTTCCAGTGTCTTCATTCTGGATGAACTTAAACTATAAAAGCCTTTTGCATTTTCACTGTGAATGTGAAACAGTCGCAGTTTGTAGTCCTGTTGTAACTATATATTAAGTTGAATCCCACCGCGCTCCGTAGACTGACCATATGAATGCAAAATGCAAAATTGCAAAATGAACAATCAACAATGAAATGAACCGCCTCGCGCATCCACGTTATCATAAATCATCTGCTTTTATCTGCCGAGCTGAGCGAAGCTCACAAGGCTCCAGCGGTGCGTCACTGCCAGCTGCCGCTGGCTGGAGCGAAGCACAGCTGCATTTATCGCGAAAGGATTATGCTACATCAAGAGGTAAATAAAACAGATACAGTTAAGTCCTTTTATTATTCACAGATGGCAGGGTTGCCACTTTCTGGAAAACCGGGAAAGTCAGGGAATTTGGTCAGTCAGGGAAAAGTCAGGGAATTTTCATTTAAGTCAGGGAAATTTTCTGAAAATAACAAACGAGTTCGTATTTTATCAGAGTAAACTTTTTTAATCATAACATAAGAATATTGATAGTCTATTCGCAAATGAAATAGGTAAAATTACATCTGTACCTTCTTCTTCTCGATAGCGATTTTTTTAAAATCTGTATTGTAAAAAATTTCTGTGATTCTCCTCCCTCTGGGCTTTCTCGGAATCCTGAAAAAAAGTCAGGGAAAATTGGAAAAGTTGGCCTGGAAAACCGGGAAAAGTCAGGGAAAACCAATCCTGAAAAAAAGTGGCAACCCTGGATGGGTTCCTTCAGAATGAAGGCCAAATGGAACATTTACTTGCTACATCCACGAGTGGAATTGGGCATTTATTTGATGAGTGAGCACCAGCGCATTTTACGCAACGTTCTTTCTTTTTACAGAAGTTTTTGGTGTGCCCAAGCTCCTGGCAGTTGTGGCATTGAGGGATATGCTCTTTTTTCTCGTTTGGTGGTTCGACATGTACATGCTGGTAGTCAATGTAGTGAATTTTGTATACGTCTTTGTTCGGGTTGGCCCGTAAGTCAACATAGAAGAGCGGAGCAGGTACTGACATTTTCTGCCGACTGGTTGAATCAATGGTCTTTTTTACTATGACATTGGAGATTCGCTGCACGATGTGATCGTGAGTGGCGAGGTCGTCTGAGATCACTTTTATGTCTGTTTGTGGATGTAGACCACGAACTATCACTTGAAAAAGTTCTTCGGATCTTAGTTGGTGCGTGTGAAATTCAATGTTATTCTTAATAAAAGTATCTCTGACCAGACGGAAGTCGTCTTCATTATTCGTACGGATTTTTACAGCCTGACTGTTCAACGTGGTGAATGTAGGTTTCTCTCCAGGCGGACTGTTCACAAGACCGACCATGATTTCCCTCGCATTGGCTGCTCTGATGACAAGAGGTGGCGGTTTGTAGGAGGGTGGGTCGGGATTGGTAATGTCCAATGGACTGCTGTCAGACGATTCATTGTGTCGCTGGGGCGTTCACGTTGAGAAGGCGTACTCAGATGTAGATCGACTGCCAGTTGATGGCACGTGTTGGCAGAAGCGGAAAAGTGCGAGTACTTACGGCAAGATGGTTAGACTCACTCAAATTATGGAATTAGTTCCTAAGACATAACTACGGCTCCCGGCTCCACCACTTGATTTAACCGCTTATTCTCAGTTTCGCGGATTAAAACGAATGACAAGACTGAGGCTGAAGAGCTCATTCGACACTGGAAATCCTTGTGGTACTCACATTAATGGTTACAAATTATCAGGCTGAATCATACTTCGACAGAAAGAAAGTATAAAAAAATGAGCCATCTCTCGCTGGCTTGCATCTGGGTCGATGTTCAAAACGTTAGCGACGACAGGCGATTATTAAAAAAATAAATAAAACTGCCTTATTTGCCTCGAACTGCTACCTGCAAATTAGCTCGGCGACTCTCACACTGGTATCAGATTCTTTTTTTTAGCCAATTTCTGAGATCCCCCCCCCCCCACTTTAACAAAAGATGTCCAAAGAAATGAACTATAAAAAATAATATTTATTTACACAACTTGTTCAATAAATTTTCATGTACAACATGTCCATCATTTATGTACCTAGAATTTTGTCTTTCACCCATTTCTACATTACTTGTATTATTATCACAGCCCATGCTAAGCTGATCATTCATAAATAATCGACCTTTCTCTTCAAATTCATCTCACAGATCATCTGTTTCACACATCGAACACAGATTATGCGAAACACAACAGGCTATTAGAGTACATGGTACCAATTCAGTTTTATTCATGTCCAGATATTTCAATCTACAAAACCGGCCGAATAACAGAGCGAATGCTCTCTCTATAATTTGTTTCGTTTGGGCGTGGATCATGTTGAACTTACAATGGTTTGCTGTGAAGTGACGTTGTGGTAACCGAAACGTGAAGGCTCCTGGGTGAGAGGAGGACAGTTCGGTTTGGGAGAGGAACCACCTGTTAGGCCACGACTAGCTCTAGGGACCTACAGGGTATGGAGTCGGCACGAAAGGACTTGACGATCCTGTGTTGGAGTTGCGACGTGGTAACTCAGGGTTGGATGAGTACCGGGTCGTTAGACTACCTCTGAGGTGTACCTTACACTGGCCCTCGATGACTACTGGTAAGAACACACACAAAGACAAACACACGGTTGAGTGGGAAAGTGAATATAATCTAACGAGTACTTACAGATATGGTACAAAACACAAAACAAAGAAGACGACAATCGCGAAAGCGCGGCGGCGAGATGACGGCGGAGAGCTTTCGTGTGGCCACGCGGCGTGTTAAGCGGCGAGTCCTGGTTACAGGGGCACAATTCTAAGTTCTCAAACGATCGGCAATTCGCGCGCGTACGGGCAGCTACGTAGCGTGTCCAACGTATATCGGCGAAGAAGTCTCAACTTTGGGGTTTTGAAAACCAAAGGTCGCAAAAAGCAAGATGATGGAGACCGGTTCGGAGATCGAACGAAAACCTTAACGGGACGGCAACCTCTTTAGAGCAACGTCACGAACCGAGTCCTCGCTGCCGCGTTTCCACGAACGGTCAACGGTGAGTTTTCCCCCTCTCTGGGGTAAGTCACAGAATTCACAGAAAAAGAGGAAAAAGTCGATCGAATCGAAGGAAAACAGCAGAAAAAGTATTATCAGGTATGGACAGGTGAAAACAGGAATCAACATGTTAGGATAAATGAGAGAGCGAAACTCGCCGGCATATCTATCGCATTATACAATGTCAATGCCTTGGCCATTCGGGAAAAGAGCGGAGCTCGGTTACCACATGCCCCGCCTTAATTTCGAAAATCCATGGTTTTCGGGATTAAGGAAACTAAGGATGGACAAGGCACACGACTCATGACGTATCCCCCTTCCCCCAAGCCAAAAGAAAAAGAAAAACCAAAAACGGGAAAGCCCCCCCCCGGGTCGGAAGTCCCATTGCTCGATTCGCCGCGTCGTTTCCGCGCCTTCGCGAGGGTCCCTAAAACAAATAAAACAGAAAATAAAGAGATACTGGTGAAAAATAAAACGAAATGAAAAAGAAAACAACAATAACACATGAAAACGGTGAAGATCGTAGCGATAACGGAAACGAAAAATTCTTCTAAGGAACATGGGTTACAAAGTTGAGTAAAACCAAAAAAGAAAAAATATATATACACGGTGACATTATACGTGAAGGTAAAAATGAAAACAAAACACGTTTGGTTACATAAATTGGCGAAATCATATATAGTCTTCTATGGTAACATAAGTACATGTATGAATAAAGACGGGAAGAGTAAACGTAAAAATATATACAACTTAATCTAGGTATGCGGTGTCGGATTTCGGTAGAGGCATCCCCCTCGGGTAGGACTAGGCCGTATCCTTCGGGGATGGAAGGTAGTCGAGTAGGACAGCATGTCGGTGTCGGTCTCTCATCAACAGTGACCTCATCCCTCGGGTGAGTGACTTCGCGGAGCGCACTTGCTAGCGCGGTGGCAGGTTGATATTTTCGGATGCTTGGAAGCGACAAAGCGACTTCCTCACTACTAGGATCAGAGCCTGCTTGGTTCGGCGGGTCTATCACCTCCTCAACCAATAATTGTCGCGTCGTTTGTAAAGCTGCTTCGAGGTTCCGTATACGCGCGACCAATGGGGCCGTTTCCGCGGACATACAGAACGTCATTTTCGATGTGGCCGGACACGTGGAGAGCGTGGCCGTCATGAGATCGCGGACCAAGAAGTTTCCGTCAGTATCGATGTCGGACAATGCGAAGTGCGTCGCTGGAGCCCGAAACGCAGCCACCGGATGGTAGTGGCCTGCGCTACATCGTACGTATTTGACTGGACGAGGCATGGTCCTATATGGATTCAAACATAAGAGAACAAACAACTTTAGTGGTCGTTTTAGAGGATGGAGAAATGCGGTGATAAGAGTTGACGAGATGACTATGACCGATTATACAAGTGTGGTCATGCCCCGGGTAGCAGGGGGATAACCAGAATTCTGGAAGACATGTGTTCGTTCCAGGAAGGAGTTAACCTGGAACTTTTCGGATGGGCGATTCGGATTGCGCCCCTCGTCTCGCGGTGGTGATGGAGACGAGCGGTATACCAAGTTTCGTACGTTTTGGTGTTCCAGATCACCCGTGTCGATGTCCTCCACCAAATAACAATTTGGTGTCGTTTCCTTTATAACGCGGAACAGGCCCCGGGTCTTGGGACACAATTTCGCGGATATGTTCCGGATTTTTGACGACATTGGATAGGTGATTACGTAGACTTCATCCCCGGCCTCTAACATACGCCCGCGACTCGTAGCTTTCTTGTCGCGAAGTTCGGCGTGATGTTGTCGTTGTTGCCGGACCCGCCGGTACATAGCTTCTTCATCGATCGGCGGTGATGGTATCCGGAGACGTGTAGACAGGGGTTCAACAACGGGTTGTAATCGCTGAACGGTGACGGGAGCTAGGCCAGTGGTACGAACTTCGACTTCATTAATGGCCTTCTCGATGTCGGTGAGGACATCAATCCATTTACCTTGACGGGTCGGAAGAACGTTCATTCGAATTAACTCGGCGATTCGCGACATACGTCGCTCGACCACGTTCGCGTTAGGCGAGTGCGGCGAAACGTGACGTAGCCTAATGCCTAGTTTGGACCAATGGCTAGTCCACTCGTTGCTAGTAAAACAAGACGCATTGTCGCTTAAGATAATCTTGGGCTTGCCCTCTTCGTGTATGTACTTCTCTAATGCCCTAATGCTTGACTTCGAGTCGGCGCTTTTGACGGGGTAGAGTTTGGTGTACCCGGAAAAGGCGTCGGTGATAACGAAGATCTTATCAAGACCTCCTCGTGCGCGTGCGATGGGGCCGAAATGATCCACGGACAGCATTTCGCGCGGCCGATTCACGGTAACGTGCGCTGGTTTTACGGCGGTGTTAGAGTGATGACTCTTACTCTTGGCACATGTCGGACAAGCCTTGATTATCCCTTCGACGAGATGTTTTACCTTAGGGAAGGTAAAGTGTCTCAGGATGATAGTGGTGGTCTTCGATATCCCCACGTGACCATAATAGGCGTGGTAATACCGGACAATGTCGTGCTGGAGCGAGTCGGGAAGAATGGTCCGCCACACTCCATCACGGCCTCGGCGCTGAATGAACTTGTGGTGCTCACGAAACTGCTCAGGATGGGCCTTACGTAACGAGGTAATGGTGTCATCCTGGTCCTGCGCGGTTCGGAGATGGCTGAACTCCCGATCCAACATCGTGCTAGGTCGGACGTTAAAGTGGGCGATAGTACTTTCGGGAGTACTAGTTCGAGATTGATGTTTTCGCTTACTCCGTTTTCGTTTCGGTGACGATCGTCGAGTCGACTCGTCATCTGACGTAGAAGAAGCGGTGACGTAATTGGAAGAACTGGAGAGATCCCCCGCCGGGGTAGATGGTCGGTCGTATGTATACGGGATACCTTCGTCCGGTTCGTTGTGAAGTAACGCGAGATGGAATTTCGCCAACTGAGTCACAGGCGCTTTAATCGGGACGAATTCAGCCTGATACATTGACAGGATTAACGACCATTTCGTTAATCGTGATGACTTATACGGCGTTGACTTCATCAACTCCCGAGGAAGCGGACGCGTGTGGATCTTCACCTTCCTGGTGGCCAGGAGGTAAGAGCATCGCTTCAACGTATGGACTACGGCGAGTAGGTCTAGCTCTCCTTCGAAGTACCTGGATTCGGCTCCCCGGAGGCATCGGGATACGAACCCAATCGGTATTGGTTTTTCATCTGCGTCGATCTGGAAGATAGTTCCCGCTAATCCTCGCTGGCCTCCGGTCGCGAGAATATGGAATTCTTTATTCCAGTCGGGATGATGGTGAAGTATTCTTTCACGGAGTCGTTGTTCAAGGTCTCGCTTGGCGGCTTCTTGCTCTGAACCCCAAGCAAATGGTGTTTTTGCCTTGAGCAACTTCGCGATGGGCTGTTGAATGCGAGCACATTCCGGGATGTGTGCGTGGAAGAAATTCACAGCACCTAAGTAACTGCGAACGTCCCCTACGTTTCTCGGCGCCGGAATGGAAAGTATTCCCTCCACATTCTTTTCACTTGGTCTCAGCCCCTGGCTGTCGAGGTCGAATCCGAGAAAACGGACGCTTGATTGGGCAAATTTGCACTTTGCCGGATTGATGTAAATCCTGCCCTTTCCAGCCGAGAAGTCACTTCACGGAGGTGTCCTAGATGATCGGACGGGTTCCGGGAAGCGATGATGATGTCATCTACATACCATTGGACGTAGTTCTCGGTGCCGCGTAGAGTCTCATTCAGGGCGGAGAGGAGTCCGGCCTGACTTTCGGTGGTACCGAAGGGTAGGCGGGTATACCGCCAAGGTTGACCCTTGTGGACGACGGTGGTGTACGCAGAGGATTCCTCGGTCAGCTCAATCTGGAGGAAGGCAGAAGTCAAGTCCAGGGCGGAATAGATGGTGGTTCCGGCGAACCTGGTCTTGATGATCTCGACTTTGGGACCTCGTGGACTGGAGGTATCAAGTTCTCGTTCAAGTTCCTGTAGTCGCCGCACACCCGCCAATCTCCATTGGCTTTTCGAACGCAAACTAAATTGTTACGGTGCGGGGCGAAGGACTCAACGAGAATACCTTGTCGACGGTACTCCTCAAAAATTTGGTCCACGGCGTCTTCTGCTCCCTTTGGGATTGAATACGGCGGAGCGCGTATCACCTTTTTCGGATCCTTCAGGTGGAATGCGTACTGGAAAGTGCGACATTTACCGATCTGATCGGTGTAGACTCGTGGATGACTCTCCACAATCTGTCGAATTTCGGCGACCAAGTCTGGATACTGGTGCGAGCTTGATTCAGGCGGTGGAGTTGCCTGAAGTGCGTAGACGTGCCCCGGGTTCGGGGAAGCGTGGAGTTGTAATCCAGTGGTCGGATTGGTGGTGGAGCTAGGCGGGCTGCCTCGCTCGTGCAATTGCAACATCGTGCCCCGGGTAGGCCTGCCAAAGTTTGGAGACTTTTGTCGGCGGTGCTGGAGAGTGATTCCCCCTGATATTTTCATCGCCTAAGCATTATGTTTTAATTTAGTCATTTTTGAAATGTCAGAATTTCGTACCTTAGTCCGAGAATTTTTGAATATGTGATTAGTTTTTTGTGTAGGCCTATCTCCCGTAGTTTGAAGTTCAGTTTTTTTACTATTTTTCGAATCGGAATCCAGAAGAACATGTCACATTGATGTCAGTTATCATAATACTCGCGAATCTGTGAGGAATAATGATGTCTTATTGGTAAAAGTACCTTCAAACGAGAATCTCGCAGACCTGTTCACTAAGCAATTGTCTAAAGAGAAGATTGTCAGTCTGCTTAACCCTTTCGCTCCCGCACGGTTTTCATGAGAATCTCGGTACAACCCAAATGTTTTTTTCTGTCTATTTGAGGCTGGGAGGGGGTGAGCTAAATGGAGATAAGTGCATAGGGGTATGCCGACAAAAAGGAACCATTTATATAGGTGTCATATATGTGTGACGGCGGGCTATGACATTCACATTATTGTAAAAAATATTCAAAGTAAGGGAAATCATTGATATAGTGTAAGAAAATGATGAGAAAAGTTTGGAAGCGAACAAGCTGTAAGGCAACAAGTGGAGAAAATGCGTACAGTGAAGGTAAGTCAGTACAGATATAATTTTCCAAGATGAAATTTCAACTATGTACTTTTACGCATCAAATTGCAATAAAATGAGAAAGTAGTAGATGGGTCACTTGAGGACACATTCCAAAGTGATGACGTCACTCCCCACTTTGGCCACGCCCATCAAGCAATTTTTTTTTAAAACTACTAATATAATAATATGAATATGATGACGTCGTGCACTATAATTAATTTTTTCAATGGACATCCCTCGTGGCTGTAACAGACTGAAATATATGTAAACAGCACGCACAAATTAGCGTCATTCATTATCTCAGTCCAAATTTTGAACACATTTGATACTACAGATTTTTGGTCATTATATACTCAAAACTTACCATAATGTCGTGGCTGGGGCATCTCATATCTGGATGGTGTTTCGTCGATTGGCATGAATGAGGGTAAACGCTCATCCATCTGGCCGTAGCAGACTGAAACATATGTAAACAGCACGTACAAATTAGCGTCATTCATTATCTCAGTCCAAATTTTGAACACATTTGATAATACAGATTTTTGGTCATTATATACTCAAAACTTACCATAATGTCGTGGCTGGGGCATCTCATATCTGGACGGTGTTTCGTCGATTGGCATGAATGAGGGTAAACGCTCATCCATCTCGACGGGGAATTGTCGGCGCCTCTGAATGTTTTGTTGGGCGGAGGCCGTAACCATCATCCAAGGTCCTCTTACCATTCTATAAGTAATGAACACGATACTGTTATAGAGAGTCAATAACCATTATAAGAGTAATATTTGGAAAAAAAAAAATAATAATAATACTTACAGAAACAGGATGATTAACACTAGCACGGTTAAAAGAATAAATATTAAAAACATTTTTAGGGTGTTTGCCGCGCGTAGCGCTGCAAGCACCCTATTGCAATTGCTTTTTCATCATCATAATTTTTCTTTAAATACGAGTGAATTGTTTACAGCTCATAGTTCAGTTTTAGCTCAGTTGCGTTTAGATCGTTAGATCGGTTTTAAGGCGGAGGCGTGTGGTTCGATTCGTATTTTACTCATAACAGTATAATTGTGCGACTCTGTTCTACAAAAGGAACTTTACTCAAAGAAAGTGAAGACATTAACTGGATTTAGAAGAGGTAAGTGTATTGTTTGTTTGTATGAAATGGGTTCTCAGTTAAATTAGCGTGTATAATGTATTTGAATCGAACCAAGTACAAGCAACATTCTGTGGTACTCTTATCTGGAAATTTTCCGAGGAATAATGCAATGTGAGTTATGTCTCATAAATATGTTAGCAGTCTTGTAATTGGTAATTTTGGTATTCGGTTTCAGAGGTCTTTCACGAATATTTCGTTTCTCGTTTGACTATTTACTTTCCTCTTTCATTATCAGTCAGGATCAAGGAATCATCCAAAACCATCAACATGCCTTCAACCACGATTTTGAACTTCTTTTATAATCGTGTAACGGAATTGATGAAAAACGTGAATAAATAATTGGCAGATCACGTTTTGTTTTTGAAATGACAGTTTATTTTTCTCGCATTAACAGTTCACGAATTCACAGGAGTGGAGCATAGAGCTAATGTCTTTTCGTCTTATAAACATTGTAATGACTAATGAGGAGTGAGAACACATTAATGTGCGTTTTCTGAAGTGAGAACACAACTTTATTTGAATGGAAGTAAGATTCCTCGTTTATTTGAATCGAAACAAAATTCCTGTCCCTCTGAATTGTTATCAGCAGTTGACAGTTCATATTCGTTGAAACTCCTGTCTTTTTAAATTCCTTGGATTTATGTCCTTTGAATTTATTTTTTATCTTGTAAAGGTAGAGTGTTTGATTTCTGCTTGCCACTTGGAATGAATTAAACGGAAAATGGAAATGTATTCTAGTTTTCTAGTATGTTCTGTGTTGATCAAAGTCTGCCGGGTGATTGCAGTTTGCCGCTTCACAGTTCGAAGCCTTGAACTTCCATGATGTGCGTGTAGCATCCTGAGCTTTTATGTTCCCGGGTCCGGGGGGGGGGGACGAAAAGAAGACTTCAGATTCAGAGCCTTTAGAGCATCATTCGCTTATCAAAAAATACCTATTCTACACTAGCGCTTCTACAATTTACATATTCCCAATGGCAAACACCCTGTTACTACCTCGCGATCCGCGAGGTCGCTTGTTTTCTATTACAAGCGTAAAAAAACAAACAAACAGAAAAAAACGTTGAGAAAAAGTTGAAAATACTGTTCTCGACTGCAAATCGTGGTCTGATCGATCGGAATCGGTTCGAGTTGGAATTAGGCAGCGGATTTGGGCGTATCGGTTTCCATAGTGTAGGGATTTCTGTCGACCCAGCTAAAAAATGGTCCCGCCAGCGTCCGTAAAATAGACGGTAATGTGTGGGCGAACTGGAACATTTGTACCATGATTCTGAACCTGAGGCTCACGTAAGGTATAAACCGAATCTCTTTCTTGGTGTACAACAATTTATCAAAATCGTATGCACATAGGTTTTCAGGTTATCAGGCAGAATTCTGTACTAACGCGTAAAGCGGGGATTTTTTAGGCTTCTACTGGCTCCAATTATACTCAAACTGCTGAATTTCTCATATCTACACAAGTCCGATTTGAGACCTGACCAACTCAAAAATTCAACAGACATTCTTTTTTCCCGCCAGTAATTCTATTCCTCGAAACAGTTACCAATCTGGTAATTTCAAAGCATCTTGAGAGGTAGTCATTCTTTTTTCCGCTTTCGGTGTATTCTAACAGTACTTACTCGTCATAATATACTCAAATTATTTTTCCCTCTATTTTTACTCGTTTTCAAGTGTTCATGATTCATAAATTACCACTATGTTGTACTAAATATTATTGTACACCCTCTCAAAATTATATGGGACGAAGTCAATAATGTAGGGTGGCTGGTGTTTTCAATGTTCACAGGTGATATTATGGACTTCGACCATCTACATCGTTAATCACACATAAACCTATTTCACTCATTTCAAAAACATCTTGAGAGGTCTTCGTAATATATGTACACGATTTAGATACGTTTTCTACAGATCTTCTAACTTGCAGCTGACAGTTCTCAGATTCATTTCATTTCCACCACTTCTATTCTCTACCTATCAGATTTTAATTGAGTATACAGACCAGTCTTTTGTTTTGAAATATGGAAATTATTCTACCCATATCCGGGTTATAAATCTCGAAAAATAATAACAATCACATACACATGGAACCGTGGTCAGCTTGAGCCAATGACTCATCTCATCAAACAAGTCCAAGCTTGTCGTGTTGACGTCACAATGAATCATAATACCTAGTATGTTCTATGGGTACGTTTTCATTTTCATCACAGCCACCGTCCCTTACAACCGTGGGATTTACATACGTCTTTTCTGACATAGCCGTAATTATATTAGGTTGACGACGTATTTTGAAGGTAGAATATTCGTACTAGGTAGTAGGTACTGCTATTTTATTCAAACGGTGGTGAGTCACTGACGGTTGTCGCCGAATATAGATAAAATTCCTCACGAAGACGACTGGTAAAATAATACGTCACAGTAGATAAAATCGTAAATGGTTATGCCACCGCAGGGAAAAAATACATAGGTCAGCAGAAATGACGGGCGACCAACAATCTGAAATAATTAGTAGTTCCACACACGCATACATGAACCGTGATAAAACAACAAACAGTCAACCTGGGGAAAGTATAGTATGCTTCTAAAACCACATCACACGTCTCACGAAATCCGTCACCAAGTCTGAAATAGTAACTGTGTGTCGTCTTCATTAGCTATCAATCAAACTTTCACGATTTCCATATACAGTATTGCGGATAGGTGCGCGCGGCGAGGGGGGCGTGGCCTAGTCCCCTAGGGAGACCGAACGTCTCTGAAAAAGTATATATAGAACCTCGCTCACACGTATGCCTAATTGCTCTTGCGACTGTTGATCTAGACGAACCCGTGTTGGTGACATCTAGTAAACCTTGCATTGGCGCCTTACTGCGATTTTTCTTGCGATTTTCTGTATTCACTGTTTACGGATTGTGAAAGTGTTTTGTAAGTATTCGTAATTAGTATAAATACTCTCCGGTACTGTCTAATATTTAAAATATGGCTCAGAGTGACGTTACGATGGTCAATAGCAGCCCGTTTATGGCTATGAAGGTGTGTGAGTTGCGTGATTTAGCGAAAGCGCGTAATGTTTCCAAATATTATAGTCTTAGGAAAGTAGAATTAGTTATAGCTCTTATTGGTAAGGATACTAACATAGATATAAGTCAACAAAAATCGCCAGCCGGCACAAAAAAATCTACTAACCTTAGTGTAAGTACTAATTTTAAATTAAGCGACATATTTCCCTTTAGTTACACCCTGTATAGTAGAGCGAAGCGTGTGTGTGGATGGCAGCGAATTGGTCTGCGAAACTATTTAGCCAAGCTGGAATCTGAAATTGAGGCTGTGGAAGAGAGTAGTAGTGGTGAATTGGAGCGTGAGGTCGGGAATGAAGGTGAACAGTTGGTAGAGGTTCGACTAGTGAGTATTGGGGAAATCTTTCCTTTCAAGGCTGAGATTTTTTCAAAATCTAGACGTGTGGCTAGCTGGTTTAGACCAGGTCTTCGCAACTATTTAGCCAAGTTGGAATCGGAGATTGAGGTGGTGGAAGAGACTAGTAGTGGTGTTCCAGAATTAATTTCGAGTAGAGATGAGACTGTGCCTGTTCCAGAATTAATTGCGAGTAGCGATGAGACGAGTGTACAGGAGGTGGTCGTACCTTCAGCTGTGGAGTGTGAGGTGACTGTACCAAATCTGACTGTAGAAGAGAACTGCAGTGTACCTGAATTAGCATTAGAAGATGAGTTTAGTTTGACTGATGCTTTTGAGTTATCAACTACTGTGATGGACAAGTTGGTGAGTGATTTGGATAAAGATATTAGTAGTAATTGGGTCACTTGGGTACACATCACAGACTATGCCAAGTGCCAGTGGTAAGTCATGCGTGCGCATCCAAGGTGGCCCGTGGAAAAAAATTTTTTTACTACTAATATGATGACGTCGTGCACTATAATTAATTTTTTTATTTTATTTATTTTATTTTTTTTTAAATAAAATATGATATAATAATATTTACACTTATACTTAGATTTTTTTTGTTTTACTATGACTTAGAAATATTTTCATAATAATATTTACACTTATACTTAGATTTTTTAGCTATGACTTATAATAATATTTATACTTATACTTAGAAATTTTTTGTAACGGTTTTTAATTTTTTATTTCACTTATACTTAGATTCCCTCGCGCGCTGCTAGATACTTACTTTTTTCCCCATAGTTGGTCATATTATAAATTTCCCCATACTGCATTAAGCACATACAAGGTTCTGTGTATTTCAGATCAAAAAATCTACACTTGCACTCTTGACACAACTCAATACAGAAACAACCTCCGTGAGTAGCCCGAGGTAAAATAATTGTAGGGAACTCATATCCACCTTTCTCAGCCTTCTGCATGCCTGTGTACATTAAGAAATGAGTAGACTTGCGAAACTCTGCCAACTTTTTCTCATCATTGAATTCCTTAATGAAACGTGGTGGGAGTACAATTTTTACATCATCCAAGACGCACGCATACTGATCCTGACCATTCCACTTACTCTTGAACGAAAATATCTCTTTCACTGTATACAAAACACGTTCTCTCAAGTTCTGGATCTTCACAAAAGGTGTAGTAGAACGAATTTCACAGCAAGGAGAATCCATTATCAGCAAGCACGTCTGAACACTGTGAAGTCCACAGTAAGAATGAGGAGACTGTCTGAGAGTACTCCTATTTATACTTTTTTGCACTTCCCCCACCACCATTTTTATTCTAAGGCAAAAAGTGGTGTTAGCTTACACGACCTACAGTACTTATCACTATTCGGTCTCAACCCATTCATCCTTGAATTTGAAATGTACCTGAATCATCTCGTCTGAAATGTAAACTATATTCACAACCTCCAAACGATCATCGAGTAAGATTTCGTAGAATCTGAGCGGGTCGAGTAACAAACTCAGTCTGAGTCAAGTTCAGTCTTTCGGCAAAACCGTACTTCTCAGCTATATAGGATTCTGTAAATTTGTAACAGGTCTGAGTAATACCCTTAGCTAAGTAGTAGAAGTTTACATCTTTTAAATTCTCATCGTTTAAAATCTCTGTATATCTACAATCATCTGTAACATATTCTGTAATAACCCCATTCGCACATAGATTTAATTTGTCAACAAACTCTGTCATATTCTCCGGCTTATGCCGTAATACACGTTGTTCGATAGCAGTAATTAATTCTGCTTTACGCATTTTACTAAAACTAGGGATTTTTAATTCTCGTGCCGTATCTTTCAGATTCTTTACTCGTAATTTCCTTGTATCTCGATAAAGATGTTCTTGATACGTACCATACTGCCTATCACCCGGGGGACTATCTGGTTCCTGACATATTTCTGAGACTTGTTCAATTTGATTATTTTTTTTCATACTAACAGACTGGGTGCTATCAATATCAACTCGTGTTGTATCTTGAGACATTGTTAAGCAACATACACATGTGTTCACTATGACAAGCACAGCAAGAGTGATTATACTAGGTAGAGCTACCTATATTTATACTTTTTCAGAGATCAATCTATCCCTATACCACGCCCCCACCATCTTATTGACGTATCTTCCTTTATTGCTGATCATGGGACTGTGTTTACCTATGTACTGTGTATTTCTTTCACAGAATTTTAGTTTCTTATAACACACTACAGAAACACAAAGCATAAGAGAGCAGTTATCCGTACACTCACATAGCTATAAGTCAACTCATTATACCCTTTTTGATTTATAATTTCTCGTCTACACAACTCGGATGTTTGTACATAGAACAATGTAGTCTTCAATACTCAACCAATTAGTAATCTTCTATCGCGATGTATTTTATGTAAAATTGGTGCTAAAATCTTCCCAGTATGTTTAATTCGCCGCTCGAATCTACAACAATGTGTATTCGGGACATTTTATTCGGGACATTTTATTCGGGACATCATTCGGGACATTTTATTCGGGACATTATTCGGGACATTTTATTCGGGACATTTTATTCGGGACATTATTCGGGACAATATTATACTGGAGGTTCGTGACTCAGTTTGGTAGATGTGTGTGTTCTAATTGAGCTGGACCTTTAAGTACAGTAACTTCTTCTCCATTTATAGAATTCTTGGTTATTACATGTGCCTTACATTTACCTCTACGTCGTTTTTGACAGTCCCAGTATGTTTTACCTTTTATACTTCGTGAGTGGAGATAAATATAACCATCTATGTACAATTTTTTATCAACTATTTTTACCATACGGTTTGACCTACTCTGTTCTTGATTCCCACCACCACCCTCATGGACGGTATAATTATCATTCAGATCATTTGATTTTGAATACTCTATATCTAGATTTTTACTCGGTTTTACCTCTCCCATCTTCAAATCAGTCCTAGGTACATGTAAATTAAAATTATTTTTTTTCAACAACGTCTCTAACAAACCATTCCCTTTCGGTTTTTTGTTAATGTAAACACCTTTTCCGGAAGGCTTCTTATTAATATAGACACCTTTACCCGCAGCAATTTTTTCCATTTCTTTATTATGTCGGATCCTCTCCTCAATTAGCTTATCGTTTGCTTTCTTACTGATGAACGCATTAGCAATAGCCGGAACTGCAGCCAATATGGCGGGAGCAGCAGCCGCTAACGCTGGGAGGAATCCTCCGGACTTGATTTTTTTCAATTGTTTCACAGAAAGTCTAATTTTTCGATTCCCTTTTTTGAGTTTGATAATTTGTGTAGCAGTTAGAGGAAGATAGGTTTCACTCATAACAGAGTTTTTCGTTCTACCTACCTCTACAGTTAAAGTTATAGCTTTTTTACCCTTTTCTACTGCAGCGACAAGTCTTTTTTGTTCGATATCGTTCAACGTTACAGGATATTTAGTTAGTAAACCGGCACCTATAGCGCGCTTTGCCTTCATAGCGTTGGTAGTTAACCAAGCTGTAGCCTTCTCACCAAGCCCCGCATCATCAGATAAAACACGATTCCACGCTCCTTCTTGCAATGCGTAATCTGCTGCATGTCGATCATTCAGATTGTTTGATTTCGAATAGGCTATATCGTGCTCAAGAGCTAATTGATCGAGTTTATTCTTTGGTTTTACACCTTTGGCCTCTCGCAAATCCAAATGAGTCCCTGGCCCCAAGTACTCGTACCCGGGTACATGTAATTCGAAAGGCAGATGGTTTATTACCTCGTTTAGTAAACCTTTACCGTTCACAGGTTGTGGTATTAATTTGGTGATTTCTAATCTCTTCAATGTGTTATAGTCCATCGTTAGATTTCTTTAAATTCTTGAATAATATTCGCAATTTCGTTAATTAACAGAGGATTCGTATTACCAGATTTGACTTCACCGTGTAAAATGCAAAGTCTATCGAGTAGCTCCTCGAGAGTATTCCAATATACATATTCGACGGGTCTATTTATACTTATTTTCTGAAGTCCCGAGCCCTGAACACTTGCACTTTCACTCGTACTTTTCAACGTTTGTAACATAGGTTTTATGATATTAATATATTTCCAACTCTTACTACTTTTTACAGCATTACTCGCCGGGTCATTGTTTCGTCTATATGTGCACGTACGCAAAACAATTTCGTGATAGTTATCCAAATCGCCTTCACTATAGTATTTAGGTTTTTCTAAAGTTAGTAACTCCCATAACCCTTGAGTACCTTCGTATTTCTCACCATCCTTAAAGATTATATCGTTATCTTGAATTGTAATTTGATCCTTACCTATGTACAGTTCGTTATTATCTTCGATCCGTATACCAAATGATCTGTCAACTTTCTTTCTACCACTATACAAATTTTGTAAGTAATTAAACGCGATACCGCCAAATTTTTCAACCTCGGGCTCGTCTTTCTTGTCTAATGACGGCGTATCAATAACTAATTTTTGTAAAGGTTCAACTAGCGGTTTGTACTTCTCAACACTATCAGCGTAGTGTGATAATTTACCAAATCGTATGTCGTTGTATTTCCGATTCAATAACTCCCCCGCATGAATATACTCTCTAACCTCCTTATCCATGTTTTGTATTGTTCACATCCACGTACCTATTTATACTTTTACTGGTTGGAAGCCTAATACAATGGTCCCCGCGAAAATCAACTAGTTCATTGTCCTGATCGACTACGCGTAGGTGTAACTGATAAATATTGTCCGTATTGACCGGGTAATAGCAAAGTGTTATAGGACGTTCAACAATTTTCTCCCCACCTTCACCTTTCAACGGGAATTCGTACAGCGTGTTATCACGCAATTTTAAATTGTGGATATTACACTTTATAAGATTACACTGGATTTTGATTGTATTCACGGTGAATAATTGTACAGGTAAATCTGAACAGTGTGTTTCACGGGGCTTCAGGATAACAGGGCTGAAACCTAGTGTTCGACCTAGGGTGTGTGGAGACTGTAAATCTACGTGTATATTACTCTTAATTTCAACGCGGAAAGTGTTTTTATTTAATCGCACCGTCGTCGCGTAACCTTCAATCTTTGGATCACTTTCAATTAGCTTACTCAGTTCGTGTATTTCATAAGTCCCTGTAGGAATTGTAACCCGAAACTGTTCTGGGATCGTTTCGTCTATGAAAATTATTTCGTTATTTGCCGGAGTCACATTCGGGATATTATTATACGTCACAAAACTTTTGAGACACACTTCGTACGGCCGGTCAAGTTTTATACCATCTACATACTCGAAATCAAACACAGACGTGTTATTATTCAAAGAAATTTGGAAAGACATGGTTATAAAGTATGAAAGTGTTTTTCAGGTATTTATACTTGTTTTAATGTAAAACCTTATTGTTCAACGGGTTGTATATCGCCTTATGATCCATAAACATTAAACAATGTATGATAGTCTTTTCTGGAATACCTTCACGCCAATTAAACATAATTTTTATATTAATCAACGATTCCTTAATCACCGATGGTTGGTGTGAACAGTCGACAACACATATGGGGTACGAGAGCAGAAAATTCTTATACGAGACAGGCGGGTCAGCCTCGCAGTTTGGGTAGTAAGATTCGCGAAAACTTTTGAACATGTGATAAAGATTACCGCATTTATTCTCGCTAAATTTCAGATTGAGTCTCTCGCGCGGATAATACACGTTATTATTGAGTAGCACTTGAACATTTTCTAAATCTAGCAAATCAAACTTAGAATTCACGACCTGTAACTGATCCTGTTTGTCAGCTTGAAAGGCTAGCAGAATATATTTGGTTTTAGAGTACGAGACTGGTACATCCCACGTATATTCCGTCGTTCCAGGAGGTGGACTTATACTGTGATACAACCACTGATGAAAGAGTAGCTCGTACGTAGTGTTTTTCAAAATTTCCTGACGTACTTTAGTTTCGTACGCGATAGAAAATTTCACTTGCGGTACCCGCCAAATAATGTCTTTTAGTTTTATAGACACCTCGTACGTATCTTCTGGCGAAAAGAAACAGTTGTTACAAGATGCAGTTGTTTTGTAAAAAATCAGTTTCCGCGGTATACGATAAAGAAATTGCGTGTAGTCCTCAAAGAAACCCATAACCAACGACATTGGAATGACGATAGAGAAAAAACCCGAGTTATTGATTAACGTACAATCTTCGCTATCAGATATTTTCCACCCAGCCAAATTATAGTTTAGATTATTTTTCAACGAAACCAAACCCTTCATTGTACACGCAACACCTGGTTTACGAATACTGTCAATCTTATTGTCACCGACAAAATAATCAATCCTGTCGAAAAGATGTAGTATTCCGTTATTTATGAAATCAATTTTCTTGGTATCTATAACAGGAATGTTCACTGGTGGATTACCACCACGTACACGAACCTGACCTTGTATAACCAACAAGCTGCGAGATGGTTGTGTACAAATGTCCTCGTTGTAAATTATGATTGGGAATTCTGAACCCGGAACATCAAAATTCTCAGATAATGGAGGCCTATAGTCAAAGTATTCGTAACTTTCGATAATGTTAGCCATCGCTGTCGTATAATTCAGTGTTCCCTCCTCTATTTATACTTATTCGTTGGTAAAATGTATCGTACGCGTTGGATATCTCTTCACGAGTCTTTGCATTAGTCAGTATTACTTTTCCAGATTTAAATACAATTATTGTCACCCCCATTACGGTATACTAGTCCAGGAAATAGTTCAGCATTGAAATCAACTTTTCGTTGGTTATTACGATAGAAACTGTACAAGTCTGGTCGAAAATCCAAAGATGTACTAGCTACAATGTTTGTTATACGAAAATTTTTGAATTTAACGGGAAAGCCTAACTTTTGTATGATTCTAGCAAATTTACGAGTTGCGATTCTAGCCGAGTCTTCATCTCGCGTACCAAGACAAACCATTTTACCCGAAGTAAATATATTAGCAGTACTTTTAGGATTTCGTAACCGCATTGTGAGACCGTTGAAAATTGTCGGGTTATACACCACATTTGCACCATTTTTAGCAATATAACTCAAATCAAGCAGACAGTCTAAATCGACCGTAGTCAACACATTCTGTATTTCAGGAGCCATTTATCCCAAAATCAAATCTCTTCTTGTATTTTATAGGTTTCACTCTCCACATCTATGACCAGGAAGCTGTATGGTTCTCGCCAACACTCGTTGCACATTGATTTAAAACGTTCAAACGATACATCTGTTACATACTCGCCGTATATCTGTCGTAAATTGACACCGTCTTGACGGAACAGAATTAGATAGTTGAAATTCTCACGAATACCCGATTTCTTGGGAATTTTTGTGTATGCTTGGCTCAGATAGATGGCAGAGATCTCACGATGTCGCCCGCGAAGGAAAAAATTTGCAATTCTATCCTGGTTTTCAGTTAATACATCGTCAAAAATTATAACAGAGCCTACAGGAACCTCTTCCGGTTCTGGGAGTGTATCTACCTGTACAGTATGATAATTGATGATGCTCTTTTTACTTTTTCTCTCCTGATTATGTCTACGAACTAGATCCGATAATGTTTGATATTTTTCTTGGTAGTTTGTTTTTGCGCATAGGTACAAGTTTTTAAACGGTCTAACATGAAGCAGTATTGTTAAGAGTAGGTTCGATTTTCCTGACCCAGACGGGCCAAAGATTCCGCATCTCAGAACGTCGGGAAAGATATCGTTCTTTCTACGTTTTGGTCGGTTATTATCAAAGTTGATTACACTTATACAGTTTTTCAGTTTTCGCGTAGTCATCTTTATTTGTATACACAGTCAGACAGTCTATTTATACCCGTAAGGGAAAGTGTCAAAGTCTGTCCTAATTACACGTTTATCAAATCCGAAACTAAATGTCTTTACTTCGCCTATATTTACAATGTTTTTTGTCAAAACGTCACGTTTCAAGGCGGTATTACGAGTCTCAATTTTTTCAACCTCGCCGTTAATTACACGTTCCATGGCGGGACCGTTCAATTTAGCGGCATTTTTATGGTGCAGTCTGAATCCTTTAATTTTAGTCGTCTCCTTACCGCTGTCTGTCTTATAGTAGTACGATTTTGGTCCAGTTGTTAGGAACTTGGTGATGTGTCCACCACCTAGCTCATCAGTCCACTCTCCAAGACAGTCACCAGTGGCCACAGTATTACACCCATTGTCACGGTAAATTATCGAGTCGGTGTCACAGTATAAGACGTTTTGGTCTAGTTTTGATAATTGGTCGTACAGTCTGAGTCGAGCGTTAGCGGTGGTATACACGGCAACAAAAATATTAGTATTGTAATTATCCTCGACAAACTGATCCTTGTACTTGAAATTTACCTGAATCATCTCGTCTGAAATGTAAAACACATTCAGGTCTTTCAAGCGATCGTCAAGGAGAATCTCGTAGAAGCGTCGGGGGTCTTTGACAAATTCCGTAGTCGCCATATTGGGGCGCTGTCCAAATTTTCCCCAAAGGGAGTTGAGGCAAAGCTTAGCCACGGCCCTCCTCCCTGGGTTGACTGCCACGCGATTAATATCCAACGTGATCCCCATTTTGTCTTTTACATCCTGGACGTACGCTTCATTAGTCGGGAAATTATGGGGACTGGACTCTAATTTAATTTTCATAAAGTCCTCGATGTAACCTCTCCACAATTCTTTGGACGAGTCAAAGTGCCACACTTCATAAATTTCTTCAATTTTATAACCTTTTGCCAGGGCGACACTAATCTCAGCCGTTGACCAAGTACCCACGAAGGCGCGTTCAGTCGCGGTATGAGTACAAGTATCATACATCCGTTGGGCACATTTTAGACACAATGGGAAGACTAGTTTTTCTGCCTGTCCCATTTTTACTTTAACAGGTAGTACGGGAATGTACAGACTCGATGGGGGCAAGACTTTACATTTGATGATACCGTACCAGTTCGGATCATATTGCTGGGGTTTCTTAATTTTTAGGGGGTGTCCAATTGGATAGTCGTCGTAGTACATTACAGTCGGGTAGAGTGAACAGACATCGATATAACGAATCTTATCAGACCCTGACTCGGCTTTCAATTTAAACGCTTCGGTACGACCACCAAAGAACGCATCGCGTGGGTTAAGCGACTCAATTACTTGGTCCCCCGTGTTTTTGTATTCCCTATATAGAGGGGATTTTACCCATTGACACTCCCACATTTCGACTACGTTATATCCGGCATCCTCCAACTGTTTAGTACGGTCCTTGGTTTTTTGGTACAAATCCCCCATACACTGTTTGTTCACATTATTTATTGTATCTTCGTTGTAGCAGTGAGGGCACCCATGGAAGAAGCATCCTTGAAATTGATAGACAGTGTTGTGTACTTCGTCAAAGCCATCAACTTTTGCCCCGCAAATTTTAACTTCGCCACCGTTCATCGCGTGACAAATATTCTCGTTATTAAACGATTCTAACCAAGAAAATACTAATTTTGGAGTACTGGTCTTTAGGTTCCGTATTACTTACCGCAATAGTGTCTGGTTTTATGTATTTAGATCGGTAGATGGCCATACATACCGACGGGAGGGTAAGGTACTGAAAGGGGTCAATATTAGCAATTTCCAAAAATTGATTTCTCAATTCTATACACCCTTGTCTCAAAATGTCCACATCACTATTACAGTATTCGTACAGTTCCTTCTGCATATCGAACACGTAATTTTCAGCTACGCGATCATTGTGCCACTTGATGAATTTTTCGCGATCACCTGACATCATAGTATCGTAACAGTAGTACTGTTTATCAGGAATGGGTCCTACATAATTTGCGTTTTCTTTAGTATTGAAGAGGTGAGGAAAGTAGCCCTTCTTCAACTCTTTCAGATTAAACGTCTTTGGGAAAGTCGATAGTGGAGCCTGAACAAAATTGTGACTGTCTGTAATTTTCAAATTTAAGTGGGGAATCTCCAAGAGCATTAGTTTACTACCTGTGTAAATGGTGTATGGTTCTACCGTGTTGGCAACACAATACTGCATAATGAATTGGCTGTCGTAAGCTTTGGCATAGTGGGCAATCGCAGTATAGTTTTTATGGGCCTTGTCAATTAGCCAACTACAAAACTCATTGTTTGTATCAAAACGGTACGTGGTTCCTTCAAAATCGTGAGCTACAATCAAATTAGGTATATGTATACCTGACTCTTGTTGACACTCGTAATCAAAAAAGATATACTTCTCAGTGTAAGTACACTGTTCATTCACTATACTTTCCTTGGTTAAATCACACTTTTTACAACCTACACATCTACCTCCTGTTTTGGAAGATTTTTAGTAGCACTGGTGTTTTTTAATTCAACAATTTTTTGAAAAATTTTCACTTCCAAACCCCCACTGGGGTTCTTTAAAGTTTTTTTCAAGCTTATAACAAAAGTTTTTAATTTTTTAAAGGGTCAGGGACACAGAAGACTTTTGAGCGTTAGGGATTGGTTGAACAGTATCTGTTCAAATAGTGCACAGTATAGTTTTTAAACGCTCGGTTTTTTTACCTTTACAAACTACACGTCTCTTTCTCAGTTTTCACACATGTCCGCCCCTTTTTTTGTACGGAGGAAGCATTTTTCACAAAAGTAGACAGATCCAAGCGATTCATTTTTAAATCGTATCAAAGTGGGGCCATTCTTTTTAAAGAAAATTTTTTAAAGGTTTACCTGACTACCTTTTTAAATCAAAGCGTTGAAACTTCGGCGCATACGATGTAAAAATTTTAAAATTTAAAAGAGCCTCCAATTTTTAAAGTCCCCGGAGTAAAAGGTGACATTGTAGGGTTTTTTAAAAAACGGCATAATTCGTAGCCCCAAATCTGTCTGGATCCCTCGGCCCTTAGGATCTGAAAAATTTTAGAGGGATCAGTTTGGGGGCCTAAATATTGCAGTATGGTAAGTAAACCTACAATAACAGCCCCAGGTCCGCAAAAGGCGGGAAAATTTCCCCCAAATTTTTACCCCAAAACACTTTAACGCCGCCTTTGGGATTTAAATTTTATATGAGTACCCTTTTTTAAAATTTTTCAATCTTAGAAACGCCTTTTTCCTCCCTAAAGGTTTACATTGGAAACTGAAGGGGTTTAAAAAAAGCGACTCAAATTAAAAAATTAATTTTTCCCCTCTCAAAATTTGGCCTTTTTTTATAGAAAATCCATTTAATGGGTAAAAACCTTTTCCATGGGGGGGGAAATTTTTTTAAAAAATTTTTTTCGATTTAGCTGAAATTTTATGTTTGAAGAAGACCCTGGCTAGAATATTTTTAAACTTTTTTTGTACTTATTCTTCCGGTTAAATTTCCAAAAGCCGAGAAACACCCCTGAATCTTGCATCTTAAGTTCCCCTTCCACTCCATTTTTACATCATATTTTTCGCCGGATTTTAAAAACTTCGCATTCCATTCCTTCCCCCGTCATTTTATGTTAAAACTTTCCCTTCAATTTTCCTTTGGGGAAAGGGGTTAAAATTTGCCAAAAAGGTCCCTCTCAATTACCTGTTATCTCCCCCTCCTTCCATGGCAGGCGGGGGGAAAAAAACCAAGGGGAACCCTTCCTTCAAGGTTGGGGACGGTGGAAGGGGTAACCTTAATTCAAAAAAGGGTCCATTACAAACCTCTCTTACTTTAAACCCGGGGCGGAAAGGGGACGGGGAGGAAAAAAACACGGAAAAGGGGCCCCAAAAACCCACCCCCACCGGGAAGGGTAAAACCCAAGGGGAGGAAAAAAACCAACCGGAGGGGCGCAAACCCCCCAAAAACCCTAAACCCGGGGGCCCCACGAACCCCCAAAAAAAACCCCTTTGAAAGGGAAAAACCCCACACCCCCGCCCATTTAAAAACGGAACCCCCCCTAAAAAGCCCCCCAAACCACCCCCCGCCCCAAAAACCCCGGGCCCAAAAATTGGCCCCCCCCCAAAGACCCGGCCCAGCTAGCCACACGTCAGAGAAAAAATCCACCCGGAAAAGGGACCGAGACCACACGGCCGAAACGGCCCCCCCAAAACCCTCACTCCCCACGCCTTTTGGACCGCGGGGTTAAAAAACGCAACCCGGGGCCCACCCACGCCGACACAAAACAAGGGCCCGGAAAAACGCAAATTTTAAAAGGAGCGTTTTTTTTTCCGGGTGGCGAGGACCACGGACCCAAAGGGCAAAAAACTATTTCCAAGGGCAAAAAGGAAACAACGCGCGCAAATCCCCCCAACCACCACCCCAAGCCAAAAGGGCGCAAAACCCCGAACCCGGCCCAAAAAGACGACCGGGAGATTTAACAAACAAACTCCAAAAACTTTTTAAGCCCAACAGAAGCGAAAAAGCGAAAACGCGAAAAAACGAAAGGGGGCCCCCGAAAAAGGACCGAGTCCCAAAGGGCGCTAATCCAGCCAAGAGCCAAGGGAAACGGGAGCGGGGAAAACTTTTTTGGCGTTCGGCCCCGGACTGGCACGCCCCCTCGCCCCGCGACCCTCCACAAACGTCAAGAAACGTGAAAGTTTGGAAGCCCGAAGGGCGGGACAAAACGACTTTTCAACTGGGACGGGAAGAAGCAACTTCTTTTCCCAGGGGACGCCCGGGGTTTATCACGGGCGAAGCGGGGTCGCCGCTTTTTGCCCGACCATGGATTTTTTTTTTCCCCAAACCGCACACTCCGGGCCCCCCACGGGCGGGACCGATTTTTTTTTTCTAACGCTGAAAAAAAACAATGTTTCAAATGGAATCTTAAAAACAATAGACTCGCTCATACAATACGAGAAAAACTCATCTAAGAATTAACCCCCAAGTATAGGGTACACCCTTCATATTTGTGAAATAAATCGCGCGTAAAATTTTTATTAAAATTTCTGAGGTATTGGTAAAAAAGATTCACTCGAAAATTTAACGGAACCCCTACTTGTTTTTTAAACTCATATTAATGAAAGGTCGAAAAAAAAAAAATAGACAAAGTTTGATTTTGGAAAAAACTATGAAAAATCGAGACCTATACGGGGGAATTTTGTTTCCTCAGTCCAAAATTTTAATAAATTTCTTTGTCAATTTGGATTCAAAAAAAGGATTTTGGTTGAAACAAATCCGGATAAACACAAAGACGTTTCAAAACCAAGTGAACAGGGAAAAAACCTTAACTAAATTTTCGTTTAACCGGTACACTCAATACATTGGGTTCCCAATTTTTAATTTTTAATTTGGAAATACGGTGAAAGGACTAAATTGAAAAAGGGTTTTCTTTAACCCCTATTAATTAGTTTTTTTAAAAACAGTAAGATAGAAAAAAACGAATTTACATTTTTAGCGTCAGTTCAATCAGAAACCAACGATTTTTTTGGGCATTTTAATTACAAAAATACAACCGTTTTGTTTTTTTTTTATTTCCCCAGAGGGGAAAGTTTTTTTTAAAACTTTTAAAAGGAAGTCCGGTCTTAAAGGGGGGAAAAAGAACCCTTTTTGAAACACGTTCATGAAAAAAAAGTTAATGAACCCCTTTACAAACACAACTTTTTCATTTCGTTTCCAAATTTTTAAAATTTTAACTTTGGTTGGGTGAAAAACACCGTTAATTAGGGGAAAATTTTAAAAAAAAGTTTTTAAAAGCAAGGGCCCCCGGCTAAGGGAAAGTAAAAGTTTTTTTTCCTTTTTTTTGGGGGTTTAACCCCAAAAAAAGAATCTTACCTTATCAGGGTGAGGAGAAAAACCACTACTTTTCTCAGGTCCCCAATAAAAACGGTTTTACCTATTCAAATTAAACAAAGTTAAAGATTTACAAATTAACCCCGAATACTTTTTCTAGGGGGAAAAAAAAAAAAACTGAACAATTTTGGGTCGAAAAAGGTAAAAACATTAAAAAAAAACTGGGGAATTGTTTTAAAATAGTAAAGTGAAAAAAAACGCAGTAATGTAAAACAAAACGGGAAGTTAAAATTTTGGTTTTTCTTTCTGGCACATTTTTCTATTTAACAAAATAATAAAATATTGTTCCCTTTTTTTTTTTTCCCCTTTCAAAATTTTTTTAAAAACCTGGATTGGTTAGGGAAAAAGTTTTCCCCTTTTTGTTTCTTAAACGGTTTAGTCAGAAAACAGAAATTATAACAGGGTTCAAAATATAAGATTTTGAAAAATTAAAATTTTCCCATAAAAAATTTGTTTTTTGTAACCCCAACTTTACATGTTTGAAAAAACAAAAAAGTACGCCCTGTACAAGTTAAATTTTAAAAATTTAGAAACAATTTTCCCTTTTGCAAATTACAAAAAATTTTATTTTTCTTCCAATTTTATTTTTTTTTTGAAAATGCAAATTTGGGTTTTTAAATGGAAGGGGAAAAGGCTTTGTGGAAAAAGATTGAAAAAAAAAAAAAGGACCGGGTCCTTTTCTTTTCCTTTAATTTAAAAACACTGGGCCCATGGGGAAAGGAAACCCCTTTCTTAGACACAAAAAAAAGAGAGTCAATTCTACAAAACGGCCCCCCAGACCAACAATATTTTAAGGATCTTCAGAACTCAAACGGGTTTGGGGTTCAACCTGGAGGATATCCCGCAGTGCGTAATGTCCTGTAATTAAAATAAAGGGGGTAAAAAATAAAATTTATGGTTAATTTTTAAATAAAAGTGAATTTTTTTTTTTTTTACTTTTCGCGCGCAAAAAAAAAAGGGAAAGGTTTTTTTTCCATAGCACGGAATTTTTTTATGGGGATTTTTTCAGGGGGGTAAGTGGGAAAAGGGTCCATTCTTAGGTTGAGGCGACGTTTCAAAGAAATTTAAAAAAAGGGAAAATTTTAGCACCAATTTTACATCTGGCACATAGGTGGAATATTTACAGAACGCGCTTCGCCAAACCTAATATTACTCCGCTCACAATCAATGGTAAAATATCTATATAAGTAGGGGGTATGAATTATCTCGATCATTCTTACTGTAAACTCTGACCAATATGGCTACTCTGTTTCAGCTGGCAACCAATGCTTATTTTGCAACTATCAGTAGCGTTCACGACATTCGTGGCCTGCCTCCCGTTCTTGAAGGTTATTTGAGGGGAAAATGGTTCGAGATGTCACCGAGTGATATTCTGAGATGGGTTGAGGAGCGGGAAAAAAGTACTACCGACACTTGAGAGATTACCAACTAGACCATTAAATAGGCGTTTCTATATAGCTTTACAAACAGATGAATTTTTCAGACAAGGGTTCATTCACAGACGGGCAAATGTACTCACTTCCAGATACATTAATGTTTGGTACTGGTCTCAGGAGGGAATTAAACAAATAACCAACTTGTGTGTAGACTGCGCGGAAGATTTTATCGATAGTTTCCAAAGGAAAGGTGAAGTAAGTACATGTGGTACTAGGGAAGTATACCTGGAGACGGTGGAGACCTTTCATACAGTTTCAGAGTACTGGTTGAATCCTTCAATGGTTTGTGATAAGTACTGTAGGTCGTGTAAGCTAACACCACTTTTTGCCTTAGAATAAAAATGGTGGTGGGGGAAGTGTAAAAAAGTATAAATAGAAGTGTGGTTACCTAGATTAGTCATTACTTCGCCGACCTCGATACAGAATGGATGTCACTCTGCGAAACGGTTTTAATGCGATAGGGACCATTGAGCAAAGACCTTTCAAGAAATTTACTGACTTTGACATAGAAACTAAATTCCCAGTTGTGTCTTTCAAAGCTTACAGTTCTAAATTTGGGAGGGCAATCATGGTAGTTAGTGAGGATTGCCTCTTAACTCTTCCTGTACGATTCAATAAACTTTTTGATACAGAGGAAAAAATTTCATACTGGAATAACCAACCAAACTTACACATCACTTACCATGGGGTGATAAATAATAGCATTAGTCTCACCATTGACGACTACACCAAGTGGTTACCACCTATTAAAGGTGAGACCAGCTGGTGAGGGTACTAGTACATTATTATTATAGTTAAAAAAAAAAATCTAAGTATAAGTGTAAATATTATTATATCATATTTTATTTTTAAAAAAAATCTAAGTATAAGTGTAAATATTATTATACCATATTTTATTTAAAAAAAAATAATTATAGTGCACGACGTCATCATATTCATATTTTTATATTAGTAGTAGAAAAAAAAAAGAAAAAAAAGGTTGCTTGATGGGCGTGGCCAAAGTGGGGAGTGACGTCATCACTTTGGAATGTGTCCTCAAGTGACCCATCTACTACTGATATTTTCGATGAGACGAGTGTACAGGAGGTGGTTGTACCCGAATTAGCATTAGGAGATGAGTTCTGTGTGAATGATGATTTTGAGTTATCAACTACTGTGACAGAAAATTTGGATAAAGATATTTTCGATAATATCATTAAAGAGTTGAACCTTATGACTGGGGTGCCGCTACCTGCCGCACCTGAGAGTGAGTTGAATTCTCTCCTGAACGAGTTGGGAGGTATGGAGGAACCTATCAATGAGCGGATCGTAGCTGGGAGTGAGTTGGATTCTCTCCTGAATGAGTTGGGAGGTATGGAGGAACCTGTCAATGAGCCGTGTGAGATGTTGTTGGCAGATATTTTCCCATTTGACAATAGTGTTTTTGTTCGTGCACGTCCCTCTAAATGGAGTCGTCCAGGTTTGTGTAAATATATGCGACGTTTACAGGTAAGTGAACCCGATCCCATGTTGAATGAGTGTTACGCGTCGTCCGACCCGACCATTACCTCTCGAGCGGTATGTGCTCCCGCGTTTCGGCCCGTTTCTCCCGTCGCCGGTATATCCGCCTGTAACCGCTGCTCCTCTCCCGCCCCCAGGTGAGACTAACAGTGTAGAGGTTGAGATGGACCCATTCTTGGCGGAACTATTAGGTGTTCCCTATCTACCAGTATCGCGTCAGACTATAATAGACGAGGACTTGTATTTGAGTGACGAGTCTGAAAGTGAGGAAGAGGATGGAGATGACGGCGATAATAATGATGACGGCGACAATAATGACAATGACAACATTGACGATGATGACCCTTCCGGACAGGGAAACATTGACGAAGACGCCCCCTCTGGACCGGGGAACTATGGCGGAGATGACAATGATGACGGTGGTGATGATGGTGGTAATGGAGGACGACCGGATATTCTGGCCCAGCTTGTTAACGATCTGAATCTCGACGAAGAATCCGATGATGTGTACTATGGAGGTGGAGGAGAGGAACCTGTTAGTATGTCGAAGTAGTCCAGTTATCCTCACGAAACATTGCAAAATTTAACACGGACATGAATCAGTACAAAATTAAGTTTAAACAGAATATTCCCCCTATGCCAAAAGAGGATCTAATTACCGAGGCAAATTATGTAGGACCCATTCCTGATAAACAGCACTATTGTTTCGACACAATGGTGGAGGGTGATCGCGAAAAATTCATCAAGTGGTACGATGATCGCGTAGCTGAAAATTACGTGTTCGATATGCAGAAGGAACTGTACGAATACTGTAATAGTGATGTGGACATTTTGAGACAAGGATGCCTCCATTTGCGAGAACAGTTTTTGGAAATTGCTAATATCGACTGTTTCCAGTATCTGACTCTCCCTTCAGTGTGTATGGCCATCTACCGATCTAAATACATAAAACCAGACACTATTGCGGTAAGTAATACGGAACCTAAAGACCAGTGCTCCAAAATTAGTATTTCTTGGTTAGAATCATTTAATAACGAGAATATTTGTCACGCGATGAACGGCGGTGAAGTTAAAATTTGCGGGGCAAAAGTCGATGGCTTTGACGAAGTACACAACACTGTCTATCAATTTCAAGGATGCTTCTTCCATGGGTGCCCTCACTGCTACAACGAAGACACGATTAACAACGTAAACAAAACAAACATGGCGGATCTGTATCAGAAAACCGTTGATAGAACCAAACAGTTGGAGGATGCCGGGTATAACGTAGTCGAAATGTGGGAGTGTCAATGGGTGAAATCCCCTCTATATAGGGAATACAAAAACACAGGGGACCAAGTAATTGAGTCGCTTAACCCACGCGATGCGTTCTTTGGTGGTCGTACCGAAGCGTTTAAATTGAAAGCCGAGTCAGGGTCTGATATGATTCGTTATATCAATGTCTGTTCACTCTACCCGACTGTGATGTACTATGACGACTATTAAATCGGACACCCCCTAAAAATTAAGAAACCCCCGCAATATGATCCGAACTGGACGGTATCATCAAATGTAAAGTCTTGCCCCCATCAAGTCTGTACATTCCTGTACTACCTGTTAAAGTGAAAATGGGACAGGCAGAAAAACTAGTCTTCCCATTGTGTCTAAAATGCGCCCAACGGCTGTGTGATACTTGTACTCATACCGCGACTGAACGCGCCTTCATGGGTACTTGGTCGACAGCCGAAATTAGTGTTGCCCTGGCAAAAGGTTATAAAATTGAAGAAATTTACGAAGTGTGGCACTTTGACTCGTCCAAAGAGTTGTGGAGAGGTTACATCGAGGACTTTATAAAAATTAAATTAGAGTCCAGTCCTCATAATTTCTCGACTAATCCACAGTCCGCGTCTGCATACACTGAAAGTTTACTCGCAATCTCCTTTCCTCTGCTATACTCTAGCGCGTACTCTCTCAAAATTCTTTTAGCATACGTCCAATGCTCATCAGTGGGACATTCTTGAACTCTTCTTAAGTTATTAACTGCAAACATTATATCTGGCCGACTGCATACAGCAATATAACGCAGACATCCAATCAAGGCTCTATAAGGTTCTTTAGTACGCAATTTTTCCTCCTTCCTACTTATCCTTTGAACGGCCCAGACATATGCGATAGTATGGAACGAAATAATTACATGTAAAATCTCATATAGAAAAAAGTAGGCTTATAATATACGTTTTAATCATTCGCTTATATTTTGGAAAATAAGAAAGAACTCATTTGTCTTTAGCAAATGTAGTATTTTTATTGCTAACGACCGATAATTCATATTCTATATTATTCAATTCTTCAAGATGGCTAACATCATTCATTTTCCTCCTGGGCCTATTCGGAAACGGTTTCTTTTAGTACGTTTTAATCTTGCTCTCAGATTCGGATATATTGGAATTTTCTTTTAAGAGGTCGGATTGTCTCTTTAGAATCCCTCCATACTTATCTACACAAACAATTCAAAATTACACAACCTAATAATAGTTAACTGGATTCTTTAAAGAAAAAAATGGAAATGAGTTCGGAAACCTACTATCAGCAGCATACACTTTTTTGAGCCTGAATTTCGACCATAGTTCATAATCAGGTTGACTTTGAGACCATATAATGTCTTTAGTTTTATGCTCGGAAGCCGAAAGAGAAGTGTGCCCCACAAAATCCCTTTTGCCATTGAATCCATGTAGACTGTACTATGAATACCACATGCTCTATCTCTTGCGTACTCACTCGCATATATTTAACTGTTGCAGGCTTTTCCAGTAGATTTGAGTACGTTTTCAGTTCATCCATTATGGTATGATAGAATACTCGTACGTAATGATACCTATGAAAATATAAGGAAATTGCGACTACAATATATGCATTACAAGTGAACACATGTTACCCATATTATTTGCATTAATCACATATAGTTTTCAGTAATGTTAGTGTGACCCCAGAGTATATACCCTGCAAAAGTTAACAATCAAACATTCTTTAACCTTTGAATTAATTTTACGAACAAAATACTTTGAAATCTACTTGAAAATACATAAAAATATATAAGGAAGTTTTTTGGGTTTCATCATAGGTGTGCAAGAACGAACTGAAATTATATGAACTGATGAAGTCTTCATGTGAATTCTGTCAGGAAGTTTAGAAGGGAAATTATAACCACATGGTACTTGGAATCCGCGCAAGAGGTCCCGTTTACCATATGAAATGCAAACTAAACCAGATAAGCAAAAGGGTAATTTTTCAAAATGATAAGGAGTGAAAAAAAAGGTTGGTGAATCACTTTTTCAAGAAACTCGGTAATAAAATTCATGTTCTTGTGGTTCGATACCTTTTCTTCCTACTTCTGTCGATCAGGTAATAGCAATCCGTTTTTCAATTTACCTTGAAATGTACTCTTTGAGACATGTTAACCTTCTATTCTTGTCTTTCACCCCACCATTCAAAAATAGCTCTTAATCAAGAAGTATGTAGGTGGAATATAGTTACAGTGTAGGTTACAAGCTGGGCTAATTCCATTGGTACTCCAACTTAAAATCCGTTATAAATACACAAAGAAGCGCTTTACAATAAAGCTCTCCTATCCCTTTTTAACTGATGATCTCGCCATGCTCGGATGAAATTCGATCTCTATGGTGTTATGAATGCTCGGAGGGGGGGGGGGGAGTGATGTTTCCTCCAATTTCGAGAAGTTTGAATATGTATTACCCCAAACATTTGAGCCTAGAGGTAACAATTTACTCTCCTTCTCCTAAACAAATTGTTCCCAATCTAGTTTTGTTCAATCCTGTCCCCCCAACCTTTGGAAGAAAAGCACGCCCATGCTCATAATATGATCTTATTTATTGTGTTGAGAGTTCAGAAAAATCATCCCTGTCGAGAGGCCTAGAAATAAACTACAAATCCGAAATCTAGAGTTTGCCAAGTGGATAGCTTTATTGTGAAACATGAACCCCTTCTGTAAGCATTACCTAAGGGTTTCAAGAGCAACCGCCGAATTACAGAAATTATTGATGTCGAAACGAAGACACGACCAACTTTGTTTCTCCCAGCGGCATCGCATAGCATTTAGAAATTACTTTATTCAAATAAACCACTCTGATGGTTTCATCTGTCAAGGAATTATGTATTTGAATACCCTCTATATTTCCGGACACACACACTAGTAAAATTGGTCAAGGTTACTGACATCAATATTGTGAGATAGGGCAGAGTCGCATGTTCTTTTCAGCGTTCCCCCAACGCCACCCGGGGCTCCCTTGCCATGCCCTAACTCTGAAAAGTTTCAGGACACTGTCTCTATGTCTTTAAACATAGGAATATTTTTTTTTATTACTATGTAGAACACATGTCGATTTCTATATTGGGTGCTTGGTGAGTCAGATAGGAAATGTAAATTCTTTATTTCATCTTACACAAGTTCGTCTAAAATTGGCTTCAAATGATGTCATATTCCGACTAGATTGTGGTTGGAGTCTTCTGTAATGGTGCAAAACGACTTCACTACTTTCCTGTGATACTTAACGCCGGTATGTAGGGTTATCAGTTATCATCGGCCGATTGCCTCCAAAATGAATGCTCTGAACTTCTTTGCCATACTTACACGCGTAATTTTCAGCAAAGTTAACATGGAGGAGAATATTAGAAGTAGTCAATGAACTCTTTAGGTTTTGTAGAGTGTTCTTTTGGTGATAATCCAATGCTTTATGACGCATATAAGATGGTACTATGTCATCAATAAATTTCAGCACCATTTCTCGCGGCTTGCAATCAATTCTCACATTTCTGGTCTTGTAACGAGAAATTTTGTCTTTTCCAGTTTCATTTTGGCTTTCCCATGACTTGTAATAGGATTTGTCATTGGAGAAATCGAGAATTGTTATCACCTTATTGCGGCATCCTACACATTCACGGAAACAACATTCAGATTCACCTGGTTGACAGCATAATTCGTTTTCAATCAACTGGTCAAGATTTTGTTCATTTATGATTTTCAATCTCCTTAACTGCCCACACATGAGCTTGGCATTTTCACATTTTGTGCACAGGCATGTATCTCAACTGTCAACTTGGGTTCGATTCACGACCCAAAATGGTCGTAATTGACAAAATGTACCATATGATATCACAAATGAACTCACCACACAGAATTTGCGAAATAAGTATTTTAGTGAATTTGTGAGAAACCGCGTTTGTTTCTTATTCTTCTTCCTTACAATTTGGTGGTTCTTTGCTGGACTGCGAGTTGACACTGAATCATCCTCATAGAATGTCTGCACGTACTTTTCAATGAGATTCATTTTTTTTTTTTTTTTGTCTAACGCCAAGTACTCTCTTCTTTGCGGAAAAGGAACGGAATGCTTTATATGGGAAGTAAGGCTTTGCTTTAATTAGAAATGCATGAACGTATTATTATCTGAAATTAATCTCTTCGTCTTCGAACCTCGCACTTTACTGAACAATTCTCTAATATCAACTGTCATAGCACTACTGAACAGTAACTTCCTCCTGATGCAAGGTGAAATGTTTTCTCTCATTCTTTTTAAATGTCGATTTAAAGTGGAACTGGGTAATTTCGAGTCCTTCAAAATCTTATCTTTCAATCGAATATACTGCCGTTTGTATTTGTCCATAAGTCTTTCTAAATTTTTGTTTCAATCCTTTAACTTTTTAACTAAGTGGTAAGTCTTCACTCTTCGAGTCTCAGCTCTCTGTTTTGCCTTACAGCTAATAGAATCTGCTGTAGAAGAGACCACTGTTTCAGAATTTTCAGTCTCAGCCCTCTTCTTATTTAGGTACTTACATTTGGCCAGCCTCCACTTGCTTCTTCTCTTCTTTCTCCGTCTCCTTTCTGCTTCCCGCTTTCTTTGGAGGCGTTCTGCATTGGTAATAGCCATTCTATAATCTAAAAGAAATCGGAAATTACCAGTACTATGTACGTGAAGATATCTAAAATGTAACTAATTGAATAAAGAACGTTAAGTGCTTAAAAAATTCTTCTCCGTGGTCAATAAAATTAAGGTGCTGCCACGGCGAAGAAAAGAAGAGGCAAGCTACAGTGAAGAAGAAACCATTGCAAATTTATATTTTACGCTACAGAAAATATTTTTCAATACTTTTACAAATGTAGATGAGTAAATACTTATTAATTACATATTCTCCTCTTTTGTTTCAAGATATGTTTCCTCAGGGTAGCCAGAACTGATAAGGCCACGGAGAAGACCACAAAATTCGTAAACATAATCATTTTCACAGACTTTGATATCCAGACTGGATAAACCTGTTGGGATTCGCGATTGCATCTGTGTATGGTCAACCAGTATGCAGAACTGAAGCAATGCAGCCATTTTGGAGCACAAACATAAAATCAGTGCGCTCACAGACACTGTTGTAAAATTGTCACAGAGAAGAAAGAAAATATGGGGGACCGAATTTGGTCATTCCTGGAGGTCACGTGGTGTACTGTTGGCCTTTAAAACTGGTGTTCAGCCATGCCCCAAAAACCTATGAAGATGCTCATATTTGATTTTTATTTAAGTACATTGAATGCGACACAATTTTGAAAGTGTTGCTTTCTCCTAGGTATTCTTGCTTTTTTTTTTCTTTCTTACTAAGGACGTTTTATTACATTGATCGTGCTTTTCAATCTTTCAATGAGCCTTTCTGGGTTCATTTCCACAACAACGAATTTTTTTTTGCACAGAAAGAACGAAAAAGGTAATCGACAAAGTTACGGGGTGTTAGTGTGGTACCCTTCGTCTATAACGCTTTCCGGAATTCTGGAATCAATACAGAAAAGATTCCTCAAATTTCTCTTTTACAAGACTTTTGAATACTACCCGTCTGGTATGGGATATGAGGAACTGTTGCAGGGCTTCGAAATGCATTCATTGGAGGCAAGGCGTAGGACAGTTTCCTTATTATTCCTCTACGACCTGATGCGGTGCAGAGTTGTGAGCCAGAACTACTCTCAAAAATCAATCTATGGGTACCTAGGGCTAACAGCCGGTCCATGCAAACTTACGGACTGTTTTCGGCACCACCTCAAAAAATAAACAAATTTAAAATAAAATAAATAAATATTTAGCACCTTCAGGAAAAGTGGAAAATCGCTTACAAAATAAAACAATGAAAACATTTGCGTAAAAAAATATTAAAAAAAAAAAGGTAACATACTGTAAAATTATTATTTTGGCACGTTTGGAAGAGAGGAAAGTCACTTACAAAATAAAACAATAAAGAAAGCATTTGCATATAAAAATAATGAAGAAAAAAAGAGAAAAAAAAAGGTAACATAGGTATAAAGTTATAAATTTGGCACCTTTGCGAAGAGAGAGGAATTTGAGGAAAATCACTTACAAAATCAAACAAACACTGACCATAGATTAGAACAATAGATATTAATCTATTTTTTTTTTCTTAGAGTACTTAACTTCCTTTTTTTTTTGGCCCCTTTCGGATTACTATCAGTTACTTTAACATCTTTTCGGTTTTTACGATAGTTATTTAATAAACAATTACAAAATACTGAAAGTCCGCGATTAACAAAGTTGGAAGTTTGTTGGCCGCATGGACATATTTCATTATTTAATTGACAAAAATCTTCGTCTGAAGAAAGAGAAATTTTCGTCAGTTCCATTATAATATCATATTGATCATTAATGTCCTTAAGGAATAAAGTTTCATAAGGATGAGAGAGCAATCCAGTAACGATATGAAATATGTGATGCCCAATCAATGTAATAAATTTAGATGGCACAGTCAGACCGCCTCGATTCGAATCATTGAAAAAATTATCTTCGGCACGATCTTCCACAATGAAAATTTTACAGACCGAACATTCCAATTTTGACACAATTTTGAAGGCTGCGTAGCTTCCATCTTATAGAATGGACGACTCTATTTCGGGAGTAATTTCTTCCTCAGTATCGATAACTATCATATAATTTTCAAGTACTGCGGACATATTTCGAGCTTGACCACAATTATCTTGTACTTGAAGATCTCTGATGATTGAGGGAGAAAACTTTATGACTCCATACTTGGCGGATTTCAATCCTAGGAGACTTTTCAAACGTACATTTTCTTCTGCTTCGCGAAGCTGGATAGCAAACACTTGGTAACTACCTGTTAGGACAGAAAACAAATCAAATAATTGCTACTTACGGAAAATATGAAAACTTTGTAACTGGTAACTTCACATTAAACAGAGGGTTTAAACACTTGTTTTATGTCAACAAATTTAGAATTTTGCTGACGAGGCTTCTCAAAATACGCGGTACCTTTTTCACTTCGAGAATATAAAATATTAATTTTTCGTTCATTTCGAATTTCCATGAGCCAACTGTAAATTCCGAAAAAATCACCGATAATTATTCAAAAGTTATTAATACTCACATACATGTTACAAATTTACTATCTACAGGCTGAATTTAGCAGTGATACCGAGCACTTACGTTCCAATTTTTGTATATTCTGGCGCACAGATCACCAAAATTTTTCAGTTCGTCGGCTTTCGCTAATTTTGCTTATTCTTCGCGTCATAGATAAAAATATGCATTCGTATAAAAATTGCAGCCCTGTCATTATAATAGAATTTTCCAATTCTAAATTCTTTGTTTTCTCTTTCATGATATAATTTGCTGATTCTTAAATTTTTAAATGACCCTGACTGAAAATAAATGACTGTTAAACACTCTAATACAACATGCTACACCCCTCCCTCCAAAAAATCCACCAACGCAGATGAATGTAGGCCAACACTACTGATAAAATTACCCCCAAAAAATTCTCCAGCGACGCCACTAGTTAAAATTAATGATAATGGCCCACGAACACACATCAAATACATTATCGGACTCTGATGGTGCTGTTTGCCGTTCCACCTACTGTAGGAGCCAAGCTGTATAACAAAAAACAGAAGATTGCCAGAGCTACAATTGAACGGTGTATAGGTGTGTGTGACCCTCATGACTTCATAGAGCACCTCATGTATTTGAAAAACTTTGGCATTATGTTTTAAAATTTATTGTAGGCGTTTTGAAACCCAGATGGCGATGTTTACGCTCAAAACGAGGCTTACACTATACTCCAACAATGTGCAGTAAAATCATAAATGCATGTGTCGCCCTTCACAACATTTGTCTCCTAAGAGATTCGGACTACTACATCAATATCTGTGTCAACACTATTGATGAAATAGCTAACGGTCCTGCAGCTGCCAATGAGAATTTATTTGCGCGAGGAAATGATAGTCAACAATATATAATTGACTACTTGCTCTTGCATGCTACTCCTGAAGATTACATGGAAGAGGAGGAAGAGTATGCATGAAATGTATTAATGTAAAACTAACTGAGAGATTTAGGAAATTATTTATTTAAAAAACACAGATTTAGCAGCTTATTTATTTAATATACAATTTCAAATTTAAAAGTGTATCATTCTTTAATGGCTACTTTGCTATATCAGTGACTTCAATTACTCTATAGTCAGAATGATTGTAATCTTCCACAAATGTAGTAACAATCTTCTGATCCAGATATTTACTCAATGTTTGTCGTATGAGGAGTACTTCTGTAGCCAGTTTTTCTGTTGCAGTGGCTTGGCGCAGCTGGATTTCCAGTTTCTTTTTACTGAGTGCTACTCGTTCCTTCAATAGACTGTTCTGAACTCTCAGTTCCTCAATGTACTGAACATTGATATCTGCAAAATGAATAAGTTAGTTAAATATAGAAACTTGAATGTGGGTACTGTTGTTGAATACCTTCTACAGGGTGATTCGAAGTACATCATTCAAATGAATTACATTCTGAAGCCATAAAGAACTCTTTTCAGGTTAATGTGGTGCCAGGAAAAGTTTATAACACATTTCGGGACGTCTTAATTTTTTTAGGCAATTCTGACAATTATTTGAGAAAAATAGGGTGGATTTTGTCATAACATCCTGTATGCATAGATATAGGAAATAATATTTCATCTTATTGTAGTCTCTTTCACAGTCTCCAACCTTTCCATCTCACTTTCATCCCTACAGTCTACCCTTACCTGTTCTCTAACTTCCCTGAAAAACCTCCACATCCACTCCCCCTGCTCCATTTCATCCTGTACCCAATATGGGAGGTCTTATGATCATCTTCGTTATCAGAGGTTACTTCTTATAGGAACTACTCAGTTGAAAATTCATAAGATGTAACTACTCTCTGTCTTCCTGTTTCTATTATACAAGAAATAGAAAGCAAAGACGTATGTACATCATGGCTTGACAGCCGTTTGTTAATACTCACTTTTTTCTTTTTTTGCACATTGTTTGGAATATTAGTGTTGGTAACTTTTTCTGCAGAGAACTCAGGCCTGTTGCTTTCAGGGATCTGGTTTGGTGATGGTTTTTGAATCCTTCTTTGACTGGAAATCTGCTCCATGAGTAACTGTTCACCTGTACATGTAAATAAGTTGAGTGTTAAACTGAGACTTACAGACAGAATCCCATTTATAATAGTTGCAATAAAAGTAAAATTGTCAACCTTTGTGTTCATGTAAATGGGTCATATTACTGGTCCCATTTTCAAATTTCATTCTTTTTTGACTGCTTTTCAAGTTTAACAATGATCCTTCATCTTCAACATACAACTGTTTTCTAACACTTTGCAGAAAAATATAGTAGGTGTCATTCAATGTTTGACTATCTTACTTGCACATAAGAAATACGTGGGTACATGTACAATCATGCTTTAACATTCCCCCTTAATTGCTACATAAAACATACAAACAATCAATAAATAGGTAAAATTCATAATATTACATATAAAACACAAATTCAAAAATTTAAAACCATATTACATCAATTAATATAAATTCAAACTCTTACTTAATTCTACACTTCTATTAGACGACAGAGACTTTGTAAGCTGGTCTGCCTTTTGACCCACACTAGATATATATTTAACATCAACAATATTTTTCTCAATTAAATCTTTAATATGGTGAAACCTAATGTCTATGTATTTAGATCGTTTTGTATCTACAACCACTACTTATATAAATTGCGCTTACATTATCTTCATAAATTTCAAACGACGAATTATCAAACCCCATTTCGTACAACAATGTTCTTAACCATAGCCCTTCACATGCCGCAATGGATAAAGAAACATATTCTGCTTCAGCAGTACTAAGTGCAGTTGACCGACCAAGACACTACATTACCGAAAACTTCGTATGGTATATATCCTGAAAAGGATTTACGATCTACCAAGTCAGACCCGAAGTCTGCATCCGCAAATGTTTCAATGCCGATGGGGCATGCAACAGATGATTGTGACTTTTTCAATGCGAATAATGGCCGGTAGTCCATCCTACAAAAAATCAATCATATACTTTATGTAAAATGAAACAGAATTCATCTCAATAAAGCAAAATGATAAGAACAGAAATAACGTCAACTGCTGTAATTACAGGAATCTAAAACTCACTTTCACGTGAGAATCTTTTGATTTTGTATTTTTTGTCGTCGCAGTTTCACAGTAATTGAAATCTGGGCTTCGCATTTTGTATCGTTTGATATATCTTTTTGATTTCTGTTACGTGAGTCAGTCTTAGCTTTCTGATGCGAACTGTGTTGACAAACAAATATCTTTCTAGAATGAAATACAAGATAGTAATGAGAATCGAGCAGCAACGCAGAGTAAATAGAAGGAATATTTTTTAAACAGGATACTGGTACTTATTTGCAGACTAATCTGAGTGCAGGAAAAGTACAACAGACTAGCAAAGGCCTTGGAGAAGGTAGGGATCAATGCGACTGCTTAGACGACGAGTTCTATCTTCATTATATTCTGGTACTGTAATGTCCATATCCATACACTTTCCAGTAACTTTGTTATATAAATCATCAAAGGCTATAGATTCATGATTTTGATTGTTATTCACTTCAGAACCAGGTTCAGCAGAATGTCGAAATTCCATTGCTGTTTTCAATGATTGAATCACGTGAGTCGCTGCTCCTAAAGACAGTTTATCAGCTTGCAGAACATGTGAGCATTTGTTGGGAGAGTGAAAATACACCCCACATATGGTGCAGCGTTGCTTATTCTTTTCTTCTTTTGATAGGTTTCTCAATTTTACTTGGAGAATCTGATGATTTCGATTTTTGTAAATTAAGAAAGCGAGTTTTTACAGATTCCCACATTTGGTACTCAAGGTGGATTGGAAGAATGACATCAATGAACAGCAACCAGGGGCTTCCTTCTGGACATTGTAGGCAGGACAGGAAACAAGCGACTATGCTTCCTTCAGTGAGATGATTTTCCATTTCCTTATAGTCATCAATGATCTGCTGGAATTCGTTTACAAACTGGGTGGGATCATAGTGTTCTTTGAATATAAGTCGGTGAGCGTTGGTTTCGAATTGCAGGAATTCTCGCAGTTTCTTCGCTCCATAGGTGACCTCTAAATACTGGAAGGCCTCGTGAGCAGTTGAATAATGTTGAAGTGAATGGCTGATTTCAGTGCTCACGGTTTGGTGAGATATTCACGTGTCTGGGCATCCTTGATGGGACGGATCTGAATTTGATCTTGGACCTCACTGTTGTCTGCCTCGATATAGGTTAACAGGTTTTGAGATTTCAACCCTCTTATGACTTTTGTTTTCCATGATGCGTAATTTTCGGAGCCACGAAGTTTTTTCGTATTTTTCAAAGTTAGGAGGTACAAACAGCAGTGTGAACATTCCTTGGAACATGACAGCCATGGGCCGTATTGCGTTGCTACCAGATGTGCTGCCTCCTCCTGTACTCTTTGTATAAAAGTACTCTTTTCTTCTTCCATTGCTAGTAACTCATCTTCATTGGGTGACTTGTTGATTCCAGCTTTTGAAGTAGACTCATGGTCGACTGACTGCAGTAGCACGGGAACAGCTCCTCCACTACCTTCTGTAGCACTCCCGACTCCATGCGGCTCGTCACTGACGGCCCCCGACTTTTCAGGAATATAGTATATAGGATGACAGTTAAGTATTAAACAGGAAAAAAATGTTCAACTCGAAATTAAGTGGTGCTCAAAACAGGAAAAGAGCCGCGGAAAAAGAAAAAGGGAAGGCTGTAGTGCAGTTCATGTTCAATGCTCTCTCTTGTATATACTGTATTCATGCAGGACACTAATACCGAAGTAGATGCAAAAGAATACAGCTCTGAAGTATTTGAAATTTTTGTTTGTATACAGGTGTGCTAAAAGGAAGATGGCGATGCCTAAAATTAGAGCGGGGCCTGCATTATAAACCCGAGAAAGCTGCAAAAATTATTAATTGCTGTGCGGCCTTACACAACATGTGTGTTCGAATGGATAATGTAGAGTATCTTAATTTAGCCATAGAATACGATCAAGTGGTACCTATATTACCTCCACCTCCTCTACCAAACAACCTATTTGCCGCTGGTAATGCAAACCGTTTGTTTTTTATTCAACATCTGTTGTGAAGCTGTTGATAAATGACGTACCTAATGCCCCGGGCAGTTCCTGTGGTATTATTATAATAATAATGAAAAATTATCAGTTTGTTACTTTTGTGAATAGATTTATTATACAGGTAGCAGTGGCGAAGAGTGTTTGATTTTTGATTCCGGTTGTTTCTTGCCTTTCTAGACTGATGTTCGTAAAATATTACTCAACAATTTCTGTACCAATTGAGATGAGTTAAAATCGAATTGTGTATTTCAATTTTGAAATTTTAAATGAAAATTAACGAACTACTGAATGATGTTGGCTTACCAACAGCGAATATATCAGCAGATACACAAAATTCCTTTAGTGGAAGTAAACTAGATAGCATTAAATACGTAAAGCTCCATCTGCAAGAGCGGCCTGTTTCAGACGATAATATCTTTGTCTATAAGCAGCACATTTTCTTTCTAATTTTGCTACTCGATATTCCAGCTGTTTGATCTGGAATTTATGTTTCAGTCTGTTCATTTCAGAACGTGTGATGATGATTCAGCTAGTTATTCATGTCAGGACTCAGATGAATCATTGGAATCATTTTCCTCTGCCTCAAAGGATGAAGAAGAAACAGACAACTCAAAAGTTTTCAAACATAAATTGTCGGGTTGGCCAGTTTGTTAAATTTTGTTATCAACGGCAAGAATATACAGGAAAAATCGTTAGATTTACTATATCTGCAGTTATCATGAAATCTATGAAGAGAATGGCAAGAAGTGATAGTTGGAAGTGGCCAGTGAAAGAATATATAATGGAGTATGAATGGGATGATGTAATTAGGAACCTCGAAAAACCAATTCTGTTCAATAAACGGGGTTTCTATAAAATATGCGACTTTTAAAATTAGGAATACACTGATGTTCATTTCCAAAACTAAGAATAAAGGATTCAAAACAGATTTTGATTTCTACAATTGAGAATAAACGATTTAAAACTAGATTTTGATTTCGTGTGTTCTAACGTACAACTACCCCTGCTCCAAGGTACATAAATGTGATGTTTTTTGGAACACTTTTTTTGAAAATTTCAAAATTATTTTTGGAATATTCAAATAAGTGAAATTTTAAGAACATACATACATTGAGGAAGGAAAAACTGGGGCTTTCATATGTTACTTTCGCATTTTTGATTCGTAATAGTTATCTTCATACAACCAAAAAAGAAACTCAAATTCGTTCCGAGGTACGTATAACACTCCCCTACAGTACCTCGAATACAACTACAGTTCATGGTAGTTTCCAGTTTCTGAAAGTTCTGAAAAGGAAATAACAGCATTATGTACAGCCTTAATTTGAAATTTCACGCCAATCGACCAATCCTTGTGCGGGCCACTAACCTCCAGAATTAATCCAATCAACCAATTCGACAGGTTACGGTGCGACGGCCGGTTCGTGAGCCTCCGGTGCGACAGCCGGTACATCAGGCTGGGGTGTGTCATCAACATTTGTCATTGTATTTGTGAAACCTATTTCTCGTTGGTTGCTTTTTTTTAAATATGGCCGTACGAAGTCCTATTCTATGCGAATCCGTTTTGCTCTTGATTAGGCTGATGGCCCGGGTCTCAAATTCTCTTTCTTTAAAATTGATGCCCATCTTTTCTTTTAGGAATTCTGTTTTTCAAAAGTTGAGATTTATTTCATAGAGAAAGTATTATATAATGTAACGATATTTCACTTTGAAAATTGATCAACAAACGATCAACAAACCTCTTGTGATTCATTTTATATTTGTTTTTCGGGAAGCCTTTTTTTTTGGCTTGAGCCGCAAAATAAATATGATGTCAAAAAAAATTTCCTTTTGGCGGACTGTAATTAGAGAGGTTACGCACTAAGTTAATACTTAGAAAATAGATATAGAAAATTTACTAGAACCTAACCATGGAAATAATAAATTTCATTTTACATTGCGAGAAAAATATAATAAATAATTAATATAGGAATTTTTAGGATAAATGACTACACGTGAAAAAAGGTTTTCTCCACGGGTGGGATTTGAACCCGCATGTTCTCACTTAGTTGGGTGGATGCGTTAGCCGATTATACTACAGCGGAAATAACAATTTTACTGTATAATCGTCTATACCTTCCTGTCAATCCTTCATTGACCGCGACGGGAACGACTATCAAGTAAGGGCGCAGGAATTATAAAGAGGGTGTTTCAATTCATTTCAAATATTTTGTCTGCGACGTAAAATTAAATTCTCATACTTAATACTTATTCCTCTCATCCGGCATTCTCTTGAGGCTTTGATACAGGATGATTCCCTGCGTCTTCATTCAATTGTTGGTAGTACTTTTGTTTTCCTGTTGTGGTGGATTAAAAGGAAGGTACACTGAAAGAACAATCCAGTAATGTTTCCAAAAAAAAAGGTAATGGTTAATGAGATCCTGGGACAACACTCAAACACATTTACCATTCCCGACGTAAGGCAGTAAGAGGTAGAAAATCGTGTTAGAACTGTTTCTGGGTAAATCTGTAACCATTATATTCCATTAATTAACGGACTGAGAGGAATACAATGATCATTCCTGTATGGGTCCGTACCCGTTATATTCCGTTAGTTAACAGATAAAGAGCAACACAGTAATTATTCCTGTTTGAGTATGAAACGCTTCACAGCAACCCATGAATCATTAAACAGACTTTTTGTAATCATTACTGAAGAACTTAGGGACCCCGTGTAGATTGTGATATAATGATTGAGCGAAAGCACAGCAATGATTACATAGTTCTTTGTTAACCATTGCTGATCTGGATACGTCGCTATTCATGTGTCGTTTTGTAAGCATTCATGAATTCTTTGTTGACCATCGCTGATTTTGGTACGTAGCTATTCACGTGTCCTTTTATACGCATTTATGAATTGTACGGGAACCATTCACTTCTTTCTGGAGTAGTGTTGCCCCTCATATGCATTCATTGCTAAGAAACAATTGTCTCATAATTTTACATAGACCCGAAAACTGTTGCCCACACAAAATTAACTGAGCGTTCGTGGCCTGCCTGAAAAATATCGATTCTGAAAAAGAGAGGGGTCTCTTCATTCACTTCAGAGTCGCCTCAATCACTACTGCTGGCAAATGTGGCATAAGAACGAGTCTGATCACTGATCACAAAACACGGGTATCTATCTACATTGTATAGGTACGCTAATAGAGTGTAATTTTGGATAAAAGGAACGCCGCTTATACTCGATCCATAGTAGTGAAAGTGCGGGCAAAGCGAGCACGAGTATGTTACCAGCACCGTTCATTTTAATGTTGTCAGAAGCAAAGAATACAATAACTGATGCATAAAATTACTTACCAATATTCTCAGAATCCATTACATAAGTATCTGAGCAAACTATCACGAAAATTAATAAAAAAACTGAATTGCAACTAAGGTACACGTACACTCGCCTTGCTAGTCAGAAACAGCATGCGATGATGAAAAAGCTTATTAACCACTAGTGCAAAATGATGGCGCCAGACACTTCAGTAATCTGACCTTGTTATACACGGTGCTCCAGCAAATTATCATGTCCTGCAGCTTCCTCTGTAACGGCTACAACACTAAACAGTAACGGCTGCAATGTCAAACAGTAGCCATTACCGTGCATATCAGTATCCACTAAATCATATTCATTGTTGAGTACCAGCAGTGTAATGTCTCCTGTACATTTCAGAATGAGGGAATGGATACGATGTTCACTGCCTTAATTATTGTATTCTAACGGTAATCTGTGCATGACTACATCTCATTATGTTTACAGACATTGTACATGAATCATTACTGAACAACTCAGTAAACGTTTCTCAATACTCTGGTAATAATTAACTCGTTAGAATGATTCCGGGACAATTCAGCTCTCAGTGCCATATGCACCATAATGATTGCCGGAATTCATTAAAAATTGCATTTCTCAGACTCCATTACTGAATTTACTGGAGTAGTTACTGAATGTACCAGAGCAGTTAATGAGCTGTTCTTTCAGTGTATAGAACTAATATGCAGTGAAATTGTTATCTCTTACGCATCCATTTGACAGGCGGGAAGATGCGGGTTCGAGTTCCCGCCGGTGGAGAAATCCTTTTCACGTGTGGTCGTTCATCCAAAAAATTCCTATTCGATTTCCTAATTGAAAGAAAGTTTATAATGACCTACTATCGTCACTTTTTTGGCATTAAACTTACTTTCTGTTGAAGTATTTTTTATTTTTAGGAGAAAAAACTTGCTTTGAATCGAATAATGCATTGAATGCAATTTTATAAAGTTTAGGATCGCTGTTCCGGCACGCCCTGGCCACAAAAGCCAAATGGGTAATTCTCAGAATTGGGGCATATTTCAGTTCATCAAACTTTTTGAGACTACATATTCAAAATTTCATTCGTTTTTTTAGTGAATGATCCGATTCTAAATTGTTGTCTCTCGTCTTTGTTCCAGTTTCAGACACTTTCTTCCTTGTAATGAGCAACTTCATGACAAATCTCCACAAAGAGTTCCCTTTACCGTTTTACTTTTGTACGCCATGTGCACCGGTGGTGCTTTTGAAGCCTGATGCTAAGAATGCCATTGCGCACTGATTCGGATTCTTCAAATCAAAGTTCAATAAAACCTGAAGCTGGAGGATGCAGTGTTAAGCGGGACTGAGCCCATAACTATTATTAAATTAAACTTTATGCAAAAACGGCAAGTAGATTTATTTCACCATACTAACACGACATAGTAGTAAAAATACAAAGAATTAAAAACGAGGTCAAAACGACAGTGTTACCAACTACAAAATTACACAATAGTAAGTCAGGCAAATACATAACGGATAACGTCCTGCATTTCAGCCAGTACATCATTACACTGAATATTTACATTACCCAAAGTCGCCTTCAACGAAGTCTTTTCTTTAGCTACGTTGACTTTTAAAGCAGTTTCAAACTTGCTCTCATTTGACAAATACGAGTTATCATTAATTAGGTGGCCCATAGTGCCACTTGTTGACAAATGTGACGTTATCAGACGGGCCCAGAACCTGGACCTTCGACCATACACACAATAGACGGGCCCTGTGCAACGAACTCGAAGTAATCATTAAAACGCCGCGTGACGTCACAGTCAGGCAGAAACGTACGACCTTAGACCATACATAAAGGCTGCCGGTAGTAGTAAGAGCAACGTCCTAACATGGGAGGCCTGCTATAAGTCGGCAAGGTTCTAATCAGTCCTTTTTACGCACAATACACACCCCGTTGAATGTATTCTAGATGTTGTACCTATTCCTTGAAGAAAAGATATAAAAGTGAATTATTTGTGGACGACTGATTTTGTAATAACATCTGCAGACGAAAATGAGATCAAAATTGTTCTTGCAGTACATTCTGGAAAAGTTAAATGTTCGACACATAACTCAGTCATCATTTGACAAGATCAAGTACGGCGTCTCATTGAAAGACAAACCAGACTACAAAAATCTGGGACTTCAATTGAAATCCGAATTCAGACGTTATGACCAGTATCTGACTGCAAATGATTCATTTGCCTCAAATTCTATTAATGAAAGTGTGCCTTCATTTTATAATATTTACTGACAAGAAAATAATAAATTATTATGAGATAAAGTATCTAGACCTAATGTTATGAATTACTCGAACTGTTTTTCATTCGAATTGACGTTCCTTTTATGAAAATAATTATCAGAAATAAAATAGTCATAGAAATACATAGTGCTGTCATTAAGATTAAGTCATACTGTCTTAGAATTGAAAAATATACACATCATCATGAAATGCAAAATATAAATGTTTCTACGTAAGCAAAAGATTTCGAATAGATTGTTCTATTACATCTGAACTGTAATTTATGATGGAACATTTACGTTCGGAAAAGGTTTACAATATAATGTTCGATTGCAGCCAATTACGATTAAAATATCCATTTTTTCACATTTTGCCAACAAAGAAAGACCATATTGTCGACTGTTAACTTGGTCTAACTTATCTTGAAACAAACGATCCAAAGTTTTCTTATTTTTCGTTTCCAAATACGCAATTTCGATGACAATTGGTCTTCGAACGTTCCCTGTTTTGGGGATTAATACAATATCCGAGAAACCTAATCCTGTCTCGGGTTCGTCTTTGAATTCGAATACAGAATTACAGGCAAATATTACTAATAAAAACACATGGTAGGCGAGTTCACAATTAAAAGTGCGTGAGCTACACCTAATAAGGATCTTATTTAAATTAATACAAAAGTTTTCGTAACTACAATCATTGAAAAGCCTGTTTGGTTCTTCATAATTCGATGAGCATCCTCCACCTGACATGAATTTGTTTCGACGTTCGCAGAATATGTTCCTCACTTCTTCGTTAGGTATTTTGAGAGTGGTATTGGGATATTTTTCTTCAACGATGGTTAAATAAGCTCCATATAATAAAAATTTAAAACCAATATACAAATTATGGATGAAATCATCGTAATTCGGAATCACATGTATGTTTACGCTAATATTTCCATCTGACTCTAGTAATCGAGTCCAAATGAACCTTTCAGCTTTCGATATTTTAATATCGCTGGAAACATGCAACACATCTTTTGAATGAAAATCACGCCACAGTATTGATGTCCTTGTTGAATCAAGTTTGGAGTTCGAATTAAAAAATTCTACGATTGAAGAGGAATTGAACAGATAATCGTCTTTTACTTTGTATCCTCCATATCGCGATTTCAATTCTATTACTGTCTGTGGAACCGGATGATCATATTTATTACACAGCTTTTCTACATCTTTTTCGTTAAACATAAAATACTCCAAACCGATGACATTTACTCTGTAGCCACAATCAACCAATAATTTCGACCCGAACGAGCTCAGTTTGAAAAAACAGTGCGGTGCTATGTTTCCCATCATGATTAATTTAAAACAGAATGGTGTATGGTGGCTCGTAAAACCATTAAAAAAGATTTTATACGCTAATTCTGTGTACTTTACGTCATAATTAAGGAACGGTACGTCCACATTATCGAACAATATGATTACTTTTTTTGAGAATTTATGATGAAATTGGAAACATATTTTGGTTAATAAATGAGCATTAGGACTAATCGATAGTTCTTCCATAACAAGCTTAATCTCAGGCTGATCAAGATGATGTTCCAGTAAATAGTTCTCGACACTACCTAAGATTGTCAACTTCAGTGCGACGACTACATCGTTTGCGTCTTTCGCTTCAGTGAGTGTAATTTCATCGAACGGTATAAAAAGAACGCAATATTTCCGAAAGTGGTCGTTCGTCTTCACGTTTAGCTTTTCGAAACTAAAAACAAGAAAATTACATCATCGTATTATATTTGAGTTGAGCATCGAAGACTGAATTATAATAGAGGTTATTACTCGAGTTCTTTGATCGGCTTCCAGTCACAATAGCATTCTATTGATTTTAAATGAGTTGTTTTCATCGCGTTTCGATGACGAAATATTGCGATTGCCCACCCGCGTAAATTGAGTATTCTTGGAATTAGATCGGTTTTGTCGACGTAGTATTTTTCATCTTTTACCAGAGTAGCAAAATCACGTAGCAGAATGATGATTCGTCGTTCATGTACGAGGGTTGTTCGATTGCAAAAGTTGGTGGTTCTAATTGGATAAACAGAACATACCTCAATTTCTATACTTATTTCAATTAGTACAAACTTTCAAATGAACTTCTTTTACCACTATCTGATAATATTTGCAAAACACTTGGATCCGAATCGTTGTCATCACTGACTGATTCAGCATCATCATCATCATCATCTGATACCGGATCAAGGTTACGAATTCTTCGACTTCGTTTCGGAAAACTCGGTCCCGGTGAGCGAGAACTTGACATTACACACAATCTGTGAAGAATATGTCATTACAATTCATTACAAATTTGGTACATCGGATTCATCATTTGTACCATGGCTATAAGGTAATGCTGTCGTGTGTCCTATGTGGGAAAATGATCGTACGAAACACTTACCGAATACTTATCTTCCTTCAACTAAATAACAGTCTTCTTGTAGTTCTTCAGTTCTTCCCGATAGCTTCCGTGAATTTCTACAACCAGGTTACTGCTGTCTTGATGAATAATTAATAGGAGAGAAAGACAACTACATTCACGCGCAATAAGCTGTTATCAGAGACCCCGCTCTTCCCGTTCGCGTTCGTCTGAAAAAAATCTATGTACGCAGCTAGGGCCCTATATCGAAGTACGTGAAATTGGTCGCCATTTTTAGTGCAAAACGAAATATGTTTACGTTCATAACTCAAAAAATATCACTTTTTCGAAAATTTTGCAAGAGTTATATTGACTGAAAATCTTCAATTTGGAAACGAATCTGGATTTTTAGCTCGATCACGAAGTTCCACACAAAAAATCAGCAATTTCCACCGATAATGGGCGTAGCCATTGGAATTCAAAGTGTCAGCTGAACTATTAGTTCGCAGTTCAGAAGGGAGGGGGTTAAGTGACCGGAAATTTTCAATTTGGAAACAAATCTGGATTTCTCACCCCATGAGGCAGTTCAACACAAAAAATCAGCAATTTCTACTGATAATGGGTGTAGCAATTAGAATTCAAAGGGTCAGCTGAATTATTAGTTCGCAGTTCTGAAGGGAGGAAGGGGGTTAGGCGGCCGGAAATTTCCAATTTGGAAACGAATCTTGATTTTTAGCTTTTTTACGCAGTTCCACAAAAAAAAATCAGCAATTTCTACGGATAATTCCTGCCTTAACAACTGAATTTTCTTCGGACTGCTCTGGTGACTGACCTACCAAGAGGCAGGCAACGCGTGGCGCCTCGAGCGGTCTGCACTTGGTGGGTTGTGATATCGTTGAAATATTGAAGTAATCTTCGAGTATTTTTATTTCTCAGGTGAAAGCGTAGGAACGGTCAAGATTTGCCCCACCTAAAAAAGAATTCACATTTGAGTTGAAAATATATAAAAATAGTTTCTTATTCATGTTATGGTTGAACGGTAGCTTCAAAATTTACTATTTTCTTGACTAGTTGATGGCGTCTCATGTTTCGTGCTAGATGGTGTCTCATGTTTCGTGCTTGATAGCGTATTTCCTTGTCCCAGTTGATTGCATGTTCTTTCTACACTTATAGGGGAACTTGGCAACACAGGGGGACAACGTGAGCTGGAAGAAATGAAAGACAATTTTAATCTTTAGCTTATTTTCAGTAAAGTGCAACACACACTTCCATTGAGATAAATAGCTTTTGTCAGTTGCTTACACAGGAACTGAATCACTTTAAGGTATCGTGTTCCACTTCTTCGATTCTCAATGAAGTCCGTTGACAAGAAATGTGAGCTGCACAAACGTACGTGATCCAAATTGATATCCACACATAACTGAGACTGCGTAGGATACTGATAATCATTTTTATCATTGATCGGAATAACGTTATTTGATGTAAATTCGTCGAAACAGAACACAGACCTGTGATATGAACGAACTCTATTGTCAGGATGGTTTGCCGTAGGACTACAAATAAAACACCATACATTTCGTTCACTCTGTTGCCTCCCAGGAATATCCGCTACAATCCTGGCAATCATAAGTGAGAACTATATTTTTGGTATCATATTTTCTTACGTTCCACAAGTAAAAGATGGAGCTCGTAAAATAAACTCACATTGGTTCCAGAAAAGAAATTGGCATGGCATCATTTTTCAGTTGAGGTCTCTTTAATTGACTTCCATCTGGGTTTATAAAACTACCAGCATCAAAGTGTCGACAGCAAATAGTAGCATTTGAGTGAATTGGGCTGTTCAGACAACAAACTTCTAACCATCTATTTCTCCTCTCTTCATTCTTCGGAAACCTATAAATTATAATTGCGTGACCACATTTTATTCGTAGCTTAAAGCATATAAACATATAAATATAGAGTTATTCAGAAAACCGACGACGAAACAGTGTGAAAATCTAGTCCTGAAGCAAAATTCTAAAATATATTAGGACTTACCTGAAGTACGATAACGAAGTATCTGAATTCAGACATACAACGCACAGACGTCCTCCTTTTTCACTCATGATTGTGGTAGAAAAATTACTTTTTCAATTAAGAGTTCAGATAATGTAGAACAAAAGAAACTACGTAACTTCAAGTCGCCGAAAACCTTTAACTGTAGTTTATAGTTTCTTCATGCAGCTGAATGCACCAGCTGTAATATTAGGAGTTGTATTTTACTTATTCGTAGCCATAGCATACGTGCGAAGTGATAAATAACTAAATAAAAGGCAAATTTTGCTTAAATTTTACTGCAAAAACATAAGGTCCCTTTTCCATAATAAACCTTATGTAGGTGGGACCTTATCTATTTTCAACTTTTCTGTACTTCGAAAAAATAGATTTTCTTGCCGCTTCAAACAGTGATATATGCAAATTATGATACCTAGATGTTTGTGACATGTCTGTGGGCTGTGGCGCTCCGATTTACACCGCGTCCCGCCTGATCGGCTTCCACACCAAAGACTGCCTAGTAAAAATACATTTAAAAAGAAAATTTGCTCTACCGCGCCACCTATGGGCTAAAGGGGGAGTGAGACCATATGGGTCGTTATCGGGGGACTCCGTACTACACGTCTATGCAGGTCCCGTTCGGATCCGCCATGTCACCTCTGGCGGGTTGAAAGTGAATTATTTGTGGACGACTGATTTTGTAATAACATCTGCAGACGAAAATGAGATCAAAATTGTTCTTGCAGTACATTCTGGAAAAGTTAAATGTTCGACACATAACTCAGTCATCATTTGACAAGATCAAGTACGGCGTCTCATTGAAAGACAAACCAGACTACAAAAATCTGGGACTTCAATTGAAATCCGAATTCAGACGTTATGACCAGTATCTGACTGCAAATGATTCATTTGCCTCAAATTCTATTAATGAAAGTGTGCCTTCATTTTATAATATTTACTGACAAGAAAATAATAAATTATTATGAGATAAAGTATCTAGACCTAATGTTATGAATTACTCGAACTGTTTTTCATTCGAATTGACGTTCCTTTTATGAAAATAATTATCAGAAATAAAATAGTCATAGAAATACATAGTGCTGTCATTAAGATTAAGTCATACTGTCTTAGAATTGAATAATATATCTTAGTATTTAAACATTTCTGAAATGTACAATAAAAAGAGGGTAAAATAAATAACATTTGTGTTAGTTACTCGGATCATATTTGTACCTACTGGTGCTTGTAAAGTACCAATTTTGTATATACCCGACGCACATACTTAGTCACAAGGTTCGACACTGAGTGCTCATGGTGGAGACGCACTGTCAGATTCAGTTTAATGATAAACTTTGCTAGAATGCGGCCATGCTCTTTATTTTCAAAAAAATGCTGAACAGGGAAGCAGGACTGTATATTCGCACTTGTTATTAGAAACTTGATGCAATCCTTGGTAAAGTTTGAACGCAGAACATCTTTCTTATTACTGGTAGGGGAATCAAAATTGACGGAAAATGGCTAGACAACCGTAGATTTATGGATGACGTTGCACTGTTTGCTACAGATATCAAAAACCTACAAAAAATGGTTTTAGAATTTGAGCAAGCAAATAGGGAGGGGGAGGCGGGGCTGAATATAAATGTTGAGAAAACTGTACGGCTTTCGAAGGACCCAGAAAATGCTAAACTTCTAGTAAGCGGGGGAGGAAATCACGAGAGTGGAAGAAGCTACGTATAAATTTCCACAAATTGGGTTACTGTCTTAAAAGCCTTTTTGAAGCAAAAACATAACCTAAATCAGTTTTCAAATCTTAAGTCTTAATTTATTTTCTAGAAAACTTTCAATCCATCTTAAATTTTCAACAAAATTTTGGCATTTTTGTAAGTCCTACTGAGATTTAACAAATTCATGGTTGATTTAAAAGAAGTCTCCTTTTTCTGGTGCCTAACAGAGTTTTCATGATATTTCCACAAGTTGTATATTTAAAAAATTGACACTGCGTTAAGGGATTTTCAACGAAATTTCGATGAAAATTTTGTGAGCTGATTTAAAAATATCATAGCCTATACTTAAAAAATAGTTGATGAAATCATTGCAGTCTTGGAAGTCCTAGAAGATTAATATCAGAAATAAATCTGAAACAAGTTTTCCACAGAATCTTGATAGAATTGGGTGAGAAAAATTTTTATTGCGTTCAATTTGAGCCCTTGATGACTTGAAGATGTCTGCCTGTCCTGTCTCCGCTCGACTTGATTTTGAAATAAAAAAGGAAGAAGAGACGACGGAATTCTGTGACAAACTACACACACTCGAACCTAATGTTGATTATATTTAGATTTTCATACGCCAAGCTAATTTTACCTATATAACGTTTGAAATTTGAATTTTGGTAGGCAAGATTACTGCATCACAAAATGTAATTTCATAAGAAATTAGCAAGCGTAGAAAAAATTGATTTTGATTCTTCAAAATCAAGTTAAATGATGATTATTTTTCGCTTCCCCGTGTGAAGAGGACCCATGCTTTTATTCTGGAAAATAGTAGGCATTAATACTTATTTCCGTGGTAACACCTGACAAATTGGCATTTCAGATGAGGAAAAAGCTATCCAGGACCCAAACTGGTTCGATTTTCGAAATCATCGACTCCAAATGGCATTCAAGGATCATCCACATGGAAGCCAGACAGAGCTCGAATACATGATGTGCGGGATGATACAGTTTACGTATTTTACCTTCGAAAATATTTAAATCGTTGTTTTTGTGACCCCGAACGATAAAATGCCCGGAAACCCGGAAGAAGTGACCAAATTGAACGTTATTCGAGTCTTGAGTGCGCCAGAAACAACCTCTCGAGGAAAATTCGCTTTTACGTTGCCACGCCTGTAATGATTTTTTTTTTTTTTACGAGTTTGATGACCTTAGAATTGTTTTGGCATCGATATTGTTTCATTGTAGGTACCTTAAACTTAAAGTTTAAATAAAGTTTCGGACAATTTTTCTACGAAACAATATTATTGATTTTTGATTTTTTTTTCTCGACTGTACATTTTCACCCCAATCGTCGATTTTGAGTTGCTAATTTCAAAAATTTTGGGGAAATAGTAGTTTGACCGTAGGATTTGTTTTATTTAGTGGAATCGATAGCCAAAGGATGTAGAATTATTCATAAGAAAAAAAAAACAGGGCGGTATCTCAATTCGTTCTCGAGATATCCTAAAAAACCCCTCAAAAATCGTACATCCTGAACCCTTAACGGTGCTTTTCTTCATTCTTTTGACATCCGCCGCCGAGTGAACATCAAGAATTTGAGAGAAGTGACAATATAAGAGACACCGCACTACATCGAAACGATATGAACCATCTCTTTGGTGATCAGAATGAACGATTGGTGTTCGAACTCTGTCCGTACGATTGGACAGGTATACAAAATATTGTACAGAAAAAATTTACCATAAAATCCAAATAATGTCTTCGATCAACAGTACCACGCAACCGGTCACACTTAGTTTTCGAAATTTTCCTAATTTCACTGAGCACGAAATACAGTTCTAATTCGAATGGTCAATGATAGAGAAGTAGAGGTAATCAGTGAGCTCTTATCCATGAGTTCAATTTGGGCCCAACATTCGAATATTTATTCTTGAAAATGGGCAGAATCAACTGGATTTCGAAAAACTGAAACGGCCGAAACTGATGGATCTCTTGGGTCACTGATTTCGAATTATTAGTGATATGACCCCGATTTGGGTTCCAAAATCCAAACAGTATAGCGGCAGTGTTTTCTTTTTCTCAGTCATTGATTTCCAAAATCAGGGACTAGCTGCTACTAAACAAGCACGGAAAACTAGCATCGTGGGAATGAGCCTTTAGAATCCCATTGTGTTCTACATGTTTCCTGGATCTTTCATGTCTTGCAAAATTCTTGCAAGTTATCTCACATCTGCATACCTCACACATTTTTGGGTCGTACTTAGAAGCGGCCTTATTAGTTTCAGTAGCTTGAATCGGGTTCATATTTAGGGGAAGGTGCTGTACCATGTAGCAATTTTTTGTTTTCGGTTTGTAGCGCTAAAGTTTCAAATTTTTGGTCAATTCTTTTACGCTCATGTGAAAGAGCGTAAAAAAGGAACAAAACTGATGTATAATAAATTCTGTTCATGACATTGTAAGACCACAATTTTATTTTGAAAATTTCAAAAATTTTGTTCCATGGTACATTATTATAATGTACTATGAAACTATCCAGAATGTACCATGGAACAGTAATTTTCTCATAAGAAAAATGTGAAATTAGAGTGAAATATGAATTTAATTTATAATGTGTAACAAAATTTGTTACGAAATTTCGTAACGTAAGTTTTCATTAGTAGAGTAGTAGCCCCTTCTGCAATTGACGGATTTAAGTATGTGAACTATCTGGTCCTTCGTTATTTCCATCTCGTCCGCAACATTCGGAAAAGTCGTGGCAAATCCTTTTTTTTTTCTTTAAAACGACACCTGTACAGTAGTTTCTTTTACGTCCAGTATTTTTCCTGCGAAATATTTTTTCATTTCCTTTTTTGTTCCCGCATTATAAGTCAATGCCACAACTACGAACGCATCTACTTCGATTTCATCGTCGTAGGTTCTGTTGAAAATGCAAATAAAATTTTTAATTTTTGTGTCAACAAATCAAAAGTTAGGAAGCGAAATGAAGAAGTAAATTTACCAGGAAGTTCAACAATTCCACTTGTATCGGCCTCGTTATCCAAGTCGGAAAATTTTTCAGATGAATCAGAATCTTGGGTCAAAAATTCACCTTCTGCTTCCGAAGATGATTCGCTGGATTCATGCACGGGAGTACTTGAAGGAGGTTTATTACGTCTTCGTTTTTGACCTGAGAATGATATCAACATTGTGAATTCAAGAAGAAGAAAAGGGGGAAAAATACTAAATAAACAACTTGGTACCTTTTTTCATTGCGAATGGAATATCCGCATCTTCATTTTTTTCAGGTGTGATGGTCGCAATTTTTGTGCATCCTGGTTTTCTACCTAAAACAAAAGTCAAAACAGAAGAATGAAAGAAAGAAAAAAGAATTGGAATACACATGTAGGTACCTCGATTTGTGATTTTTCTTGCTGCAGCTGTAGGATAAGGTACAACTTCTTCTGGAGAAATTGAACGATTGGCATTGTCAGATGGCATTGGTGTTTCCATAAACACTGAACTATTAGGCTCCAAATTGGTAGAATTGGTAGTACTGAGTGAGCGATTCGTCACTTCGCTACAAAGGAAGTCGTTGTCATCAAAGATATCTGGATTGAGCGGAAATATTTTAGTACACGCGAATCCTTTTGAAATATTTTTTATTGTGAACGCTTTGGGAAATGCGTTTCCTAAAGCTTCAGCAACGTTATCTATGGAAAACGTTTTCCCTGGATTGTTACGCAACCATAGATCCAATTCCTGGTAATAAAATGTTTTCAAGGGGCCAAACACAGTCCGGTCTAAGGGTTGAGTTTTGTTAATCGTATGCGGCGGTAAGGTTAACATCACAATGCCGAATTCTCGAGCTTTATCTACAGCACGGATAGAAAGGTGACTTTCATGGTTATCGAAAATTAAGAGAATGCGATTTTCTCGAGAAGCTTTTGTATGATGGATGAAATGATCCAAGTATCCTAAAAACAGTGCTTCATTAGACCATCCAGATGGCTTTGCGCCACCTCGAGTACCAGCAGGTGCGTTGTGCAAAAGAAAGGCTTCACGTACTTCAACCGTCGAAATTCGATCCTTCATTTGACCGTTCGTTTTTCGCTTTGCTATTGTCCTTTTGAACAGATGTGCCAATAAGTAGAAAATGATAGCATCAGCGTCCTCTGAAAATGATCACAAAATCAAATTTTAAAAACTTTCAGTTTCGAAGTATCGAATGCAGAAAATCCAAAAAAAAAAAAAAAAAACAAGAGAAGAAGGAAATGGTAAGAAGCAGAGATCGGCATTTTATTAACCTGCAAAAACGGGCATCAATTTTTTATGTTCAATATGTGTCTTTACGAGGTCCGTTACACCAGTCCCCCCCCCCCATTTCGAATTTCTCGTCGAAATTTGTCTCAATTGTTAGTATTTCGGTAGTGCAGGTTAGTGCATCCGTTCATTTGGTTAGTGCTCATCCTCTTGATAGAGAAACAGGTAACTACCCCGGGGGAGGCTGGGAAAACGATAGCCCCACCCCAGATATCATAATGGGGTGCAAAATAGTGTCATTCGTTAGTGCTTTGTTAGTGCATGCGTTTATATAGTATATAGTTCAATTCCTAGGAATCTAGTTGGGAACCCAAGAATGTGTATATTAAATTCTGTTGACAATACATCAGATGTAGTGGTAAGTAGTGTGGGTTCATCACTTGCAATTAAAATGTCATCAACATAACACAGTAATATAATAGTATGTCCATTCTCTCTTTTTGTATACAAGCAAGGTTCTCGACAGCTTCTTTCAAAGCTTTGTTCAGTCAAGAATTTATCCATTTGCAAGTACCAACATTTTGGCGAGATAGCCAGACCATAGAGTGCCCGATTTAGTTTTGCAACTTGTATTTTAGGGTCACCTGATACGCCTGGTGGAAGTGAAATATATTTTTCTCGGTCGATGGGAGCATGTAGAAATGCTGCTTTAACATCGAGTTGTAGTAAGGATAGTTTTGCATAGGAGCAGTGTGCTAAAAACCATCGTGTTGTATCAATGCTGGGGGTGGGAGATGTCTTTTCAGCATCGGTATAAGTTTCAGTGTCTCGACACCCAATTGCAACGAGTCTGGCTTTCTTTTGTCCGTCAGACTTCACTGCAAAAATCCATTTTACAGGAACAATTGACATGCATTTTTGTCGTGGTACTATTGACCACACTTTGTGAGTGTTAGGCGAATTTAATTCTTCATCAATCGCTGCTTTCCATAGTGAACTAAAAACTGGAGAAGGCCCTTCATTTTGAAAATTGTATCCAAAATGGTGCCAATTGTTAGTGCGTCGTTAGTGCACGCATTGAATTCGGTAGTGCTCATCTCCTTCATAGGGATACATCTCACACAATCTAAAGTGATTGGTGTACTACAAAATTTATCTGTAGTTTCGAGTGAGAAACCGATGTGCATCTTCGAACCATGCTAACTTCGGTTTATAAATACTGCTGGAGGCAGAACCTGTTGTGGCTAAGCCTTTCATTTTTGCCACCTGTTGGTTGTAAGTACATATAAGTATACAAAAATTCGGTAGTTATGGTTTGCAGTTAATTTTATCTTGTAATAGAAAGCATGAACAGAAAATAAGTACCTTATACTTCTGATTTTCTTTCAAACATCTGTAAAGTCGGCAAAATTAAATTCAGCAGCTAAAAATTTTTCTGCAGCTAACCGCTTATCACGATTTTTATAATCAGGGTCACTTTTTAACCATAAACTTGGCAAATTCTCATATTCTTCTGAAAATTTCATAATATCAAACTTTTCTGAAAATGCCATTTTAATACTTGATAACATACTACAAATGAGGAATTCTATGTGATAGTCAAAAAATTATCACGTTGCTGTGATAGTATGATAGTACTATCATACTGTCATAACAGTTCGTTTACATTATGATATTTTTGTGTTAGTTACTGTCACAACAGCAACTATCACGATAGATTATCATAATGTAAACGAGGCTTTAAGGTTATCGAACGAAAATAAAGTAATCAGCCTTCACTAGTGTGTCGATTTATTGGAACTAAACATTTGTACAGTACAGCGAAATGAGAACTACATACCTATGGTTAAGGTACATAGATAAACAGTTAAAATAGAAGAGGGGAATATCACAGATATATACACGTAGGTGGACGACTAATATTCAATTCAATTCAATTTATTTTAGTTGAATAATACATAGTTTGTTTGATATAGGTATTTAATGTAATGTACGCCACCCTGTGCGCCTTATAGCGCTAACGCTAAGGTTGCACTTATTCGTTGCATTAAATCGAGATTGAACCTAGTATTTGGTATTGATTCGGGGAACACGTTTGGAGTGACGTCGCATGCTTGAAGCATTTGGCGCAATTCCAATCTTCGTGGTCCTTGTGGTCCGTAATATCCAGCTAGATTCCTCGTTGCATCGTGCCCTTGTGGTACTACAGGTATTAGCGTTGCTGGCGCATCCTGATTGCTTGACTGTGCCATTAGGCTATCACCTATTACACCCAGTGTTGGGATGTCAGTGAAATTCCAGACACTATCATTATCAATAGTTGGTGCATGATATCCAGTTCGGCCTCCTGCATTGGCTACTGGTAGATTAAAATCTACTAGATCTAGCCTCTTACCTCTGGGGTCTTTGACATATCCCATTGATTTGAGATATTGGAATAACGGTGACGGAACATTATATTCCGTATTGTTAAACGCGTCTCTGTAATCCCTTTCCGTTGCGGTCAGTGCTGTGTGCCCTCGTTTTGCTTTAAGGTCAAGTAATCTTGCATGCAACAACGCAGTAGCGTAGTAGCAAAGCAACTCCCTTGATAGCTTGCGATCGAAGTGGTCATCATCAGCCTGCATTTGCAAACAGATAGATTGGATTATATTCGGTAGTCTTGCGAATGATGGCGTGAATTCGACAGATTCGTTGATTGGTGTTAGACTCACGTTCTCTCCAAAGATTGAATCCCATATCTCAGCATCCTTTTGAGGGGTTGGTTTGCTCTGGTTTAACCAACAAATGAAAAACTTGTTGATAACAGGATCACATGACTTTGAAATTCTACAGATCGTAGCCAAACATTCGCAGTGCGCTCAAATTCCAGTATGTTGCAATGTTGCCAAACCTCTACACACACCATGGTTAATATTTACCGAGAGATAATTAGGGACCTCAGAAAAAAGCTTTTCTTTTCAATTTCTCCAATCGCAGTGAAATAAAAAGAAGACCACTTTTATGGTTGAACAGCGACGACCTATTGGAATGTTACACAACTATATCTAGGTGAATTTAGCATTTGATGTAAAAGTTCAACTTCTGGTGAAATTAAGTGCGTTCACCATTGCTGGGCTCTCCTGCTGACGTATTGGGTACGGGAAGGGGCACTCACAGACTAACGCAGTGGAAGCTTAAAAATACAAACAAAGTCGAAATACAGCCTAGCCGCTTACTGCTGAAATTAATGCCACTTGCTGTGGTCTCCTCCATCCGTCGTTGTGACCAAATGGGTACGGGCCTTGTTCCTCCTAATCTACAGCTTAGCGATGTATATAAAATGTACAGGAGACAGGAGGCTGAAGCCTCTGCCCCTTGTTTGGTGCCACAGTCCACCTCAAAGTCCGAGTAGGATAAGCACTAGTAAGCGTAGAAGATGGTTCTTCACAATCTTGAAAATCAGAAAGTTCTAACTCTATAACTTCAATATGCCACCTTGGAGAAACGTTCGCAACTAGCCCCTTGACTTCCTCCACGGTCGGCTCCTTGACGTTGTATCAAGTCATACAGGTTTTTGACATTTCGAGTCGTGTGCAGTAGTGAGCTTCCTGCAGTTGTAATACATCCAGGCCCGACTGTTGCATTATGCGCTCACATGAATCTTCCCTCTGCAGCAGTAACAGAAAGGACAGGCTGAATGACTATTCTCTGACAGTGATGACTTGTGGTTTTTTTTTGTCCTTGCGGGTATATTCGACCCTGCCAAAACTGCAATCATCAATTGACCTTCGCTGTTTCCCTTTTCCCCCTGGATTTGGCGTTTATGAGGAGAGTTTCCAAATCCTCCATCAATAGATCACGACCTGATGCTTCATATTTGATTTGTAACTCTGGATGAACATTTTGTACTACCATCAGAAAGTTATCTCGTATTTCATCCTCGAAGATTTTCCCTTCATATATCTGTTTAGTCGTTTCAGTGTGGCATCAGAATCGTCATAGTTACGTTTGTGTGATACAACTATGTCAAAAATGTTCAGTAATAATAATAAAAAATGTAATAATTTAACCAGAATGCAAGCGTCGATAACCAGTGCGAATTTGGTTACATAAACTCAATACAGTTAACTCAAATTCAAAATCGCTACATTAGGTTAACAAATCACTACCCATGGAGATCCTTACCATACCTAACCAGTGATCTGATTTTGTGTCTGCGCGACATTACATAGCGCGAGTTTCCTACAGGGTTTTTTTGTCTCGCCTAAACTCTTAACTGGACGCTGTTCAGCAAAAGGAAACTAACTAGCAAAATTTACTTTTTGAGAACACGTTGTAGAAACTATATGACATTGCGTTTACTGATAAGCTTTTTTCAACGTGAGTACACATTTTTGAATCGGGGGGCCAATAGACATATTCAACAGTATTTTTCGTTTTACTTCCTTAAAAATATTAGCTTTCTTTAGATCTCTTTGCATCTGAGAACATAGTGAATTTGTTTAATTCAATTCATACTGAAGGAAAACACACCGTGTACAATATTTTGCCTCCTTTCCCCCACCTGGAAATCGTGAAGCCTGACTCAGGCCACTTTGGAAAAAAGCTCTTCAATTAATATTCTTGAAAGTTACGAACATGGCGAACTCGTGTTCTTGTTGGCATGCTTCCTGAAGACAATTGCGCTGGTGTGTGACATTGCTTTAAGCGTGGCGATCTTCTGGTGGGAGTTGATAGTTGTGGGGGCACTGACGCTCGGCAGATCACTGGTACAGGCTTTCCTCTTGTGTTGAATTAAGCGTGGCGATCTTCTGGTAGGAGTTGATGGTTGTGGGTCACTGACGCTAGGCAGATTACTGGTGCTGGCTTTCCTCTTTGTAGGTTGGTGGTACCTAATTCCGGCGGTTTTAAGCCAGCTCTGGACTTGGTATATGGCAGTTTATTACGTCTCAAAATATGTAGCAGTGGGGGCTGTAAAAGTACGTTTCGCATTGGTATTCAAGTATTTTCACAAGGGTACCATTTAATGCTCCAGCAGAATAGAGTACTACTACGACAATAATAATACCTCGTACGCCAGTGTAGATTGACTCACGACTGGAAATGAAGATGACAGGTAAAATGAACGGATGTACGCCAGGAATTGGTGTATTACAAGAAAATATAATTACTACAAAACGTAGGTTTGAACGGCTAATAATACGGTTTGACAATGAACTGGGCACGTCTAAAAAAGTAAATTTTCTACAATTAAAAAGAAGCTTCGCCTAATTGGTTGAGAACGACAAAAAAACTTTGAAGGAACGCCGCACAAAGTAATTTTAAAAAATCCCTCGCTTCCTCTTTTGGCCAAGAGTGATCAACTTCGCTTCTACAGGAGGTACACAATTCTAAACGAATTCTCTTGCCGAGGAAGTGCTTGCACCTGTAGCATTTGCTGAATGGTCTTCCAAACAGTGCGCTTCAACCGGAGGAATTCCGCAAAATCTTCCCACAGCCCTTCTTTCGCTTTGTACTCCTCTACAATGTCAGTTGTAATGGGCTCACGCTGGGTGGATGAACGTGTGTAATACACTTGACTACCGTTTGTCTCTTGAATCACTTTGTGATTGGCTGCTGCCCATTGGTACGCATCTGTCCATTGTCAAAGTGAAATGGTTGGTTCTCCCGCAAAGTGTATGCAGTTAGAGGAAGTCGGATTTTGTGTAACGGACCACTGGGCAAGCAAGTCAACAAAACAGTTCAAAAATTGGCCAACTGGCAATCGCTCCCTCAACAGACTGAAGTGTAATTTTTTGTATTTTGTCGTAGTAGAATTTATTCTTTTGTGCGATAGTGTAATCTGCCGGAGTATCATTTTTGCTGGTGTTGGGCAAGAGGAACTGGTTAAGCGCAAAAGGCTGACAATTTTTTCTAATGGTTGAATCTTGAATTTAAGTACATCGTTGTATAGAGGGAAGCCTCAGCTATGAAATTTTCTTTTGTTTTGTCCAATTCGATGCATTCTAAGGGTCGACATTTTGATTTTCCCGACATGAAATGAGTATAAAAAAAATTTGAAAACAAAATCAAATGGACGGACAAAAGTCACAAACAAAGAAGCCGACACCTGAGTAAGCAGTACAGGCTTTGTGAGCCTATTTCTCGCATATATTACACTGGAGCCATATTTTGCGCGAAGTGAAAGTTATATGTAGAGTCGCAAATCAAACATGGTACGTCCTCCTGTTTCTTAGGCTCTTCTGGTCTCTTTGGGAATGTAATATTTAATTCGTTACTTAAAGATCGTCTTACTGGTTTCCTCGGTTTCTTTTCTGCCTGTTTCTTCCTCCTTCCCGCTGGTTTCCTTCCCACAGTCTCCTTCACTGTCTCTTCGTCCTCCTTTTCTTTCTTCTTCTGCTTCATATCCTTCATCTTCAGCTTTTTTTGCCTTTTCAAGTAATTAGCCTTTATTCTGTCTTTGACAGGCCTTAATGTCAACACTTCTGATTTTTGGGTTCGAGTATTTCGTTTTTTGGTTGAAACTTGTACTATTTTGGGAAGTGGCCTGATCTCCTCAGGTATATGAAGTAAAGTTGGTTCACCTTCTTGAGAGAGCTCCTCTGTAGAAGGGCCAGGTGTTGCAATTGTAGGAAGTGGGCAAGCAAGAGGGCTTTCATCTTTATGTGGAGTAATTTCAGTTTCAACTTCAAGTCCAGGTACCCTTCTTCTTCATGTAAGATTGCAGGAAGAGCGTCTACATCTGGCAGAGGCGCCTCATTGTCACCGGTTACATCAGCTGACAGAAAATCACGTTTGTTGAAGACAGCCATATCACAATTAGCAATTCCAGTCTTAATGAATCTCTCTATAGTATTGTTTGGTGTAGCAGCGAAAAGATAAGCTCGTCCAAATAATTCTCCTATGTCATATAGAGTGATTACTCGCCTAACATTTGACTTCTGCCACCTTGCAGCTTCAAACTCAAATCTACCCTTGAATGAGCTGTAAACGCTAACATCCAATGGTTGGACGCGATGGGAAGTATCCGGCGGTAATGACAGAAGTACAACGTGGTTTTCTCTAGCATATTCAATAACGGGAATGGAACGATGTGACTTGTGATTGTCAAGAACAAGCAGGGCTTTATAATGAGCAGTTGGACGGACATGCCGAACAAAAATGTCAAGAACAAGCAGGGCTTTATAATGAGCAGTTGGACGGACATGCCGAACAAAAAGTTTCAACCATATCAAAAATAGTTCTGCGCGTTTGTTGGAGTTCAATGGCACTTTTGACCGTTTTTGTGCCTGTCAGTAGATCATCCATCACAAAATCTTGACAAATGACCCGGCTGGCTTCTGGATGTTCGATAGAGACTGAATGACCTAGGATCTCTGGGCATTTTGTTGCGATGTATAAAGCTGGAGTGGTACCAAAACCCATATTCTTCTATAGGTGCACAGACATCAAATCTCCACACAATCCGTTGCAAGTCACAATCAGAAGGATGCACTAGAATCTGATGATACATTTTTGCAACGTCACAGGAAAATGCAACTGAATGCCTATGGAAACGAATTAAAATTTCAACAAGTTCAGGTTGAATGGTTGGCCCCACCAACACGTCATTCAATGAAATACCTGATGGCATAGGGCAAGAGGTGTTGAATAGGACACGAACCTTTGTTGTTGTACTCGTTGATTTGACCACAGCACAATGTAGAATAAAATATGTAGGTTGACCTTTGTTGAATTTCACTTCCTCCATGTGCCCTTTTTACAAGTGGCGAATCTGGTGTGTTCATCTGTTTGTAGGGCCAACATCATTCCTGCAGTCAGGGCTGCAATCTGTAACGAAACGGCTGTCATTATAACAGAACACAATAAATGTAGGCGTTATAACGTTTACTACTAATAATTCATTCGTTTCATTACGTTCTGTCACAGATTATTTAAAATTTCATCCCCGTTATAACGTAATCAAAGTTCATGCAAAGACTGGATATGTGTGCAGGTTTTGTACATCATAATCATAAGACTGAATAAAATGAAGAAGAAAAGAATTGTGTAGGCTGTTTGTTACTGTGCTCGTGAGTATATTTATAAGTAAATTATTTCGCTCAAAATAGTGAACTGTATCACTAAAATATGAAAGAACTACAGCTTGACACGCTGTCTTTTTTTATAGCTTTAATATTCTTAGTACCAACTCAGTATAGCTTCTGAGAATAGAAATGAATCAGAGATAGACTTTTAATCTTCAACTAGCAAGCATCTGGTGAATCCCACATTGGATGTTTGTCTTCGAAGAAACAAGAATTGAAATCTTTTACCCCTTGCTGGAAATTCTAGTAAATTTTACCAGGTTACAATTTTCCTTCTGAAGTAAGAAATAACAATTTTTTTGTGACTCACTTCAATTGAGTTTACTGATTTTGAATAAGCGCATACTGTCCAATACAGTAAAAAGTCATTCAGTGAACAATCATTCTTTTGTAACTGGGTTGTTGCTTGTTTGAATGGTTTCAAACACTTGAGAGGATAGGCTGTATTTTTATCCATTCTGTGGTGCTTAAATCATATAATCCAGTTTTCTCAGATTATTTTCAGATATTTCCAGTGTGTTGAAAATGCCGCTGTAGTGTAACTCCATCATTCTTTCTAGCAGAGGTACTACAAGTTGAAGACTAACTGCAAAAAATTAATAATAATTTTAAAAAAGTGATAAAGAAAAAAAGGACATTCACTTTTCCCAATTACTTCTTCGGCTACATAATCGCATGATCTTTGGAGAAACAGTATGTAGAATTGAAAGCAACTTAGAGTACAGATCTAACAGATCCTTCCACTTGTGACTGACAAAAACATGTATACAAAAAAGGAGAACATCACGTGGATTAGGGTGGTCCACCAAATCAAAAATATTTTATGCTTCAGCGCTCCACCTTCCAAAGTTGTTCCAAATAATATTTTTGTAAGGTTCTGCGGTTCAAATACTGAACAAAATAGATTATAATTAAGTAATATCATTATGTAGAGAAAACATTCACAATTATATTTCATTACAAGCATTTTTTCACTTCTGTCCCGTGAGGCTCAGTATTAAGACCCAAAAGCAAACTACTTTAATCAAATTAAAATAGCCAAAGTTAATTTCTTGATTTTGTACATTTTCTGAAAAGTGATTTTGGTGAGTATTCAGCTTGTCCTTATACTGAGCCTCATGGGACAGTAGTGAAAAAATGCCTGAGATGAAAAACAATTGTGTATGTTTTCTCTACATAATGATATTAATTGTAATCTGTTTTGTTCAGTATTTGAACTGCAGAAATTTACAAAACTTTTGAATCACTAGAATAATACATTTTTTCCCGATTGAAGTTGATATGATGGCCACACTGGTCAACCTATATGACTCAAATTTTGATCACGTCATTTACAAATATTGACGAAAAATTTCGCTTAATTACAATAATATTTGTAAATTCGTTGATTTTTCACAAATTCTAGAAAGCAATTTTGTCAATTATCAAGCCAGCTTTTTTACTTTTGAGCCATGGGGTCCTAATAAAGAAATACTTCTTACAAAAAAAAAAAAAAGAAGGTCCAACTAGTCCCTACTTAGCGGCACCAAATATAAACCATTCTACTTCCCAATTGAAGCTTGAAGAATTTTTGAATATTTTTTGGCAGAAAAACCCGTATCCTTCAGCTTAAAAACCACTGTACTGGCAAGACTGGTCATGGTACAGAGCCAAGATTTTGTACATATTATAGTCTCCCGATGCGGAGAAATATTCTCAGTGGGTTTCAAGGAAATTGGCTAATTTTTGAAATTCTAATGGTTTCTCATTGCATTACACTTGTTGAACAAAAATTTCAAACTTGTAGGCCCCGGCGCACGAGTTGAAAACTTTTGATCGTGTAAATGTAGTTGTGTGTACCAGCTCTTCCAAAATTCTATCGGAATTTGGTGCATACGCTTTTACCAACCTTTCTTTGATTATGATTCAATTATATCACTGACTTGTGCAAGAATTTTTGCGTCCAACTCTGAAAACAACAAGCTGAGTTTTTGGTTGCCACTTTATATGTTTTGGGTGTGGAACTGAATTTCTAAAATCAAAAACCACAATGTAGGGTCGTTTGAATTAAAGGCAGGAACTTTAATACGAACTAAAGAAGTTGGCTGTTACTGAACACTGCCTATTTAATTTCGCAAAATTCTTCTGTCACATGATAGCGTATTGTGACCCACTATCCACTTCGAATATCACGGGAACCCCGTCCAAATGTAGCTGAGTAAATACCTTTTCTTTTGGACCACGAATAGCGTTGACTTTTTCCACCTCATAGTCATCAAAATCATAATCCATTACCGACTCAAGAGGAACAACTTCATACGGACCCGAGTTGTCGATTTGATTTACCCTTTCCGGACTTGATTTTTGTAAGGCTTCCCTCAATTTCCCGCATGCTACCGCAATATGACCGATCTTTTTACATTTGTTGCACAACGCCGTACGATAATAACAAAAATCCGCTTTGTGCCCTGTTTGAGCACATCGATGACACACGTACAATTCTGACTGCGAGGACTGTGATCCGGCTTGACTCTGATTGTTACCGCGATAGGATGCACCACCGCGCCCGCCTCCGCTCAGAAACTTCTTTCGAATGAACGGCTCATTTATTCAATTCACGTTACTACTTGCCCAACCATCTTGTTCATTCCGGAAAAGTTGAATGCCATCGCTGGCCTGCTCATCAATTTCGGCTTTTTTATTGACGTCGTCGAGTATGAGCTTTGACTGCATGAAATAGTAGCCCTGCGTTTTGGGGTCCCTGACCCCTGAAATTATGTGGCCTTTGAGTTCTTCCTTTAAGGCGTCTGCATTACCGAAAGCACAATCACGACTTAATTCTTTTAATGCATTGTTGAATGCTCGGAACAATTCTCCACTCTATTGTTTACGCTGGCAAAAATTGTGTCTCGCTACGTATGTGAGAGGCTTTTTCTTATACTCTTCTCCGAGGAGCTCCTCAATTTCAGTAAACGACAATTCGGTTGGCTTTTTCAGAATGGCCAAAAGGAGCAATTTCTGATAGACAGTGGCACCAACGCAGGCAATAAAATATTTAGCTTTCTTACTGTCATCAATTCTATTAACTAGGGTGAAGCAATCAAAACGATCGAGGTAGGACCCAATTTCTTCTACATCTAGATTGTACTCTTGGAACAGCACCGCACTTTGCATTTTTACGTGTGTCATGATGGAACTTTGACCTGCAGAAGTCGACTCAGCTGGTGTACCGTCGGTACCTGGTTGATTTGGATTTACCATTTGCGCAAGGAACTATGGCGTTAAAAACAAAATTCGTCGCCACTTTTGCAATTGTCTGGCATAAGCAATTAGAGTAATAAAGCAACGGCAAGCTATTGATTCACATATATTGATTCGTCATGTAACATAAACATAACTGGCTAGACAACGACCTACCGGAATGATAAGACGGTACGAAACGAGGACCGCGTCAGGTTTGCCATCGGTGGCACAAAAACTGTGCATATATTAGAACAGGGTTGTATCAAGTTCCATCAGTAGTACTTGAAGATGTTTCAGGTTCCGCTTTTGGTGACTTCTGAAAGACTGGTGATGGTTTCCAATCATCTGTCATGATCATAAATTCTAACTAACCTGATGTCTGATGTACAATTCATTCAGGTATGTTTCGCAGGAACATCACTGTATGGACTGATATCGAGAAAAAATATTGGTTCAACGTGTACATCAACAAAACCTATTTACAATTTATTTACACGTTTATACAAAAAAAAAAAAAAAAAAACAATAACAAAAAAAAACCCTGAACAACACAAATGAACTAACTTGTTCACATACAGAGGGAAAAGTACTAATTTCAATACATCACTACTTGAACCGACTATCATGACAACTAAACCTTTACCAATCGCATTGGATCAGGCACAATTAAAGTGATTGCAGACATTAGCGTGCGACAAAAGATAACGTTTTCTTTTCATTGATAATCTCCAAATTTACTCCCCCCAAAATTTGGAACTAGTTTTGCAATATGAAAGAAAAAGAAACAAAAAAACAACTGCACAACTATAATACACTTAGTCAGAGTTCAAATCTTCTCCACAAAGCAATTTCACAAGCTGACAAATGGTCCAGTGTTCAACTCCACCAGAGGTCTTGACATCAACAATTCTCACACAACCAAATGGATCTGGATAGACAGCTTCTACTAGACCCATGGGCCATAACCCTGGTGAGAGATCAGGCTGCCGCAGCAACACAACATCCTGCACTTTGACCTTGTCGGATGGGTTTCTTCACTTGATGCGCATTAGCAACTGATTCAGATAATCATTGCAGCAACTGGTCCACCGCGAACTCACTAGTTGTTGACAAAGCTTATTTTTATTATTTATTATGCTTTCCGGATTACATTTTTCTTTTTACTTAGAATACTTACGTACAACTTATATTTAACAGTATTTGTTGCCCTTTCGGGCGAAAGCCGACCTCAGCCTGTTCCATTCGGGCCTGTATTGGGCTATCCCGTGGAACATTTTGTGCCCAAGTAAACTAGAGAAATCATCCGACCATCTCCTTCTTTGCCCACCTTGACTGCGCTTCTTATGTCTCAAAAACCAAAAAGTTACCCTTTTCCCCCCAATTTTCCTCTTTTATCCTTGCTAAGTGACCTGCCCAGTCCCACTTACGGTATAGGCATTCCTCCACTATGTTTTTGTTGCTCTTAACAATTTTTTTTATTTTTTCTATTCTAATTCTAGATTTTTGTCTCAACTTCAAGAGTGATTTTTCCATCTTGTTCTGTGTAGTTTGTAACTTGTTTTTGTCTATTTGTCTTAACGCCCAAGTTTGAGATCCGTAATTTATGGTTGGAATGATACACATATTGAATACTTTCGATTTTAACTTTATTGAGTATTTGTTTTTAAAATTTTTTCGTAATGACCAAAATTTGCTCCACCCTAACTTTATTCTTCTTTTGACCTCTTTTTCGTATCGGTTTCCAAATGAAAGGATTTGCCTTAGATTTATCACCTCTGGTACTTGGTGGATTATTTGATTATTAATTTTTATATTTGTGTCATATAATATATTTGATAGAATATTTGTTTTATTCGTATTCAGTTCCAAACCAGCAACTTTATTGGAGCTGTGCAGGTCACCCAACATTTCCTTCAATTCCTCTTTTGTGTTTGCAAAAATAACCACATCATCTGCAAATCTTAGATTAGATAATTTCTTCCCGTTAATATTTATCCCCTTTTTCTCCCAATTCATGTTACAAAAAATTTCTTCCAAAGCAATATTGAATAGAGTTGGGGACAGTGGATCTCCTTGTCTAACGCCTCTCTTTATCGGGAAAAGTGGACCATCTACATCTGTTCTTACAAAAGACCTGGAATTTCTATATATTTCTCTAATAATTCGTATATATTTCTTTTCGTACCCTTGGTTTTCCATAGCCTGAAACAGATATGAGTGTTTTACAGTGTCAAATGCCTTTTTAAAATCTACGAAAGCCATGTGGAGTTCAAAATTGTATTCTATACTTTTTTCTATAAGTTGGTTTACAATATGTAAATTTGTAATTGTTGAAACATTTTTTCTGAACCCTGTTTGTTCTTCCGGCTGCGTATCATTGTAGTGGTTCTTAATTCTCTCATTCAAGATTTTTGTAAATATTTTTGAAATACTTGAAGATAAGCTTATAGGTCTATAGTTCTCTATTCTATTTTTTTCTCCTTTTTTGAACAGCAGTATTATTTTTGAGATATTCCATTCATCTGGTATTTCTTCCTTTTCAAAGACACTGTTGAACATTTTTGTCATAATTTTTATGAATTTTTCACCTGCATACTTCAAATGTTCATTAGTGATTCCATCCACGCCCGGGGCTTTGTTGTTTTTGGATGTTTGTATGGTGTTCGTCTCTTTGTGCATCTGTCCAAAGAGGAACTCAACCACTGCTATTCTATCATTTATGCTTTTGAATTTATGAATATGTTTCTTATATTTTTCGTTAATCAAGAATCCCACCCCCTTGTGACCATCTGAACTTGTATAGTACCAAATATTATTGTTTTTTGTCTGTATAATATTTTCTGTTTTTCTCCGCACCTCTGATAACCCTAGTATATCTAAATTAACTCTCATAAATTCCTGTTCTAGATGTAAGAATTTTTGGTTCTCACATAATGATCTGGTATTCAATGAACCTATTTTTATAGTGTGAATATCTTTTCTAGTAATAACATCAGTTGAGCTTCCCTTTTTTAGATTTTTCCGTTTTCCCCCCGGTTTTTTTGGTGTTTTATTTTACATTTTTTCTTTTTTCTATAGCAGAATTTTTTCCAAAAGTGTTTTTAATTTTGTTTGCTTTACTTGGGCACATAAACTGGGTACGAGGTCTTACCTGCCCATGCTGACCAGGCGGAACAGGACAGGGGGACAAAGCTTATAGCACTTCCCCAGTGACTTGGATTGACTCAGATCAGCATCGACATTCGAGGACAATGGGCGTCCGATCAAAAGGCTTGTATCAGGTATACCAGTAACATTATAGTTATCACCCACATTGTTATAACATAGCGAGCGGGAGTTGAGAATACCCTCAATTTGGGCAAACAGCGTTCTTTACTCCTCAAATATTAAGATTTGACTCCCAACAACACATCTGTAAATGGTGCTTTGCCGACTTGGCAGCGGCCTCCCGCAGGCCGCCTTGATTGGGAGCAAAGGGAGGAATGAACACCCAGCAAATACCTTTAAAGCCTGCAAAGGACTGAAGAGTTGGACATGTTAGGTTCAAATAGTTGGAAGTTGTTACGCCCCCTGAAAAGTATACTGATAGTCAAGAAAATTGTTAGTGACAAATTGATCTCTATGGAAAATTGTTGTATGTTGACTGATCATAGAATGTTTCAATTATGATCTACATAAGGCAGTGAGCATCAGCTAAAAAACACAGCGGATAGTATTTTGATAATCACGGGTTTCTTTTATTTGGTTTCAATCTCCACTGCAAATCAGATATTGATATTACAAAATTCTAATGGAGAATGTCACTAGAATTGGCATACTGAAACATTATCTGTGTCTTATTTTGTTGTTTACCTACTATACATAAAGCTGAAACCTGTCGTGAGTCCCCAGGTTGAAAAGAAGTACAATAGAAATAAAAAAATAGGGTTTTCAAGGTTCAGACTTCTACTTGATCGTATCTTCGCTGGCCTCTATTCCGGTGGATGAGTTAACCATTTTGAAGTTCTTAGCTGACAACTATATTCTACCACAGAGCATACATGGGTCAAGTGCCTCAATGGAAAAATATATCAAACTACAATTCCCTTTAACGTTGTGGCAAATGTTTGGAGAAAGCGAAAAATTGGCTGTTATGAGCCAACCTCCAGGTGATTTCTTCTGGGTAACACTAATTGGCTCATATAATTCAAATATTAAAACAAGGAATTTTTCGGAGATTAATTATGCCCAACCATTCCCCCTAATAAAATTTATTGCAATCAATTGATCGCAAACAATTAGGTAAATTGTCAATTTACGGCTCACGATCAATTGTCATACTCATGCATACTTAGTACTGGTCGTAAGTTGTGTTCTTTGAGCCGATGATAGCCCTGCAGCTATATTTTCTGCTGGTCGCGATGTCCCCTGTTCCTGTTCCTCAACAGTTAATATTCGTCGTACTGCTGACAGTTTTGGATTTCCTGATGATTGTAACGTCCTCTGATGTTAGCCGGGTGTAGAACTTGAATTGAGCGCATCCCTCATAACTTTCTTTTGAGTCGATTTCTTTCTTTTTGGGATGCTGGATTTCTTACTGTTACTGTGGTACCTCACGTGTGTTCCATGGGTGTTCTTTACCCACTCGTGAATGGTATGTAGTGCGTCTTTGTGACTGTTCAAAATGGACGATGCAAACTCTGCAAAGAAATCAGTACAGATAAATACATATTAGTCTCCGTTTCATTCAAAAATGAGATTTTTATACAATTATGTACTTCTGTACTTTCCCTCAAATTATTTAAATCTGATCTTACATTCTCGACCTCATTTAAACCAGCTCCATTTACATTTTGTTCTCCTGGTGTAGACATGCTTAAGCAAGTTGCATTGATCATGTTCAAATTGAAAACTTGGCCAACGAAGTCCTGGAAATTAGATTGAAAGTAAAATTGATCAATTATTGATTCAAATTGAAAATAAATTTTCAGATTTTTTAAACTCACATCTTGTTCTGCTCCATCAACATTTTGCCACAGTACTTTGTGTGGAATATCATATTGATCAACAAAAGAGAAGGGCGAAAGAATAACATCATCTAAATTATTGTTGGAAACATCTTTAGGAGCCTGAAAGTAATTTCATTTTTTGTAAATTCTTAAATAAATGAAAAATAAAATAAAAACCTCAAATTGAGATATAATAAGCTTACTCACCATAGATATGTTGTTGTATGACTGATCACCTTTCAATAAACTCTGCCATACGTCGAACAAGGCGGCATACGTATTTCTATTCTCCTTCCCAACACTGATCTGTAGGCTTATCTCTGAACTCTTTTAAAACATTGGCATCAATGTTTGATTCAAACATGTCCAAAATGATTTGAAATTGAGAAAGCGGCGCGGCGGGAGTGTTACAGACATAGATGGTGTTCGATGATTTACATTTTGAGTAATCAACAGCATCCGCATTCCAAGGAAACAGCCCACATCTCCGAAATCCATTGATGATATTTTTAGAAACACAGTACTTGTCAAAGATCATCTGTAAAATTTTTGGTATCTCGTATTTTAAAATATTCCGCTTCTGCTTGAATTCAAATAGATCGCGTTCCTTTTTCCAATAAAGTTTGAACATCTTGGATACACTGACATCTTCTGGTTGGCATGTGTGGGTTGTATTGGGATGGAAACAGGGTTTGAAAGCCATATTATACAGCTTAGGCTTTCGACTATTGTTTTTGACCTCGAAAAATATGGCTACAGCTATAGGCTTTCAGCTATCACTGATTCGGCTTTTGGAAAATTTCTATAGCTTTCGGCTATCAGCTATTGGCTATCGACTTTTCAGAATTTTTTTAGTCAATTAATAGATCAGTAAAGGACAATAAATCTGCAAAGTTGATCGTTTTTTGGATAAATTTGACTTTGTTTTGGAACCTCGCATTTACTTCAGCCGTTCGGCCGAAGAAACTCACCTAGTCATGGTCACAGTTGCAATAACTGACGCATTTAAGATGTAATGCAGATTTTGTTGATGGATTAAGAAACGAAAAATGAAACAAAAGCAAAAATTTGGACCAGCTGTGTTCTACTAGTGGCAACGTAAAACCAATAAACCAAATTGTAAAGTATGCAAAACTCAATGTTACGCAGTATTTTAAATAGAAGATTAAGAGACAACGTTAGAATAGAAATGATTAAAAACAAAATCAAAGTACCCGATGTAGGCTATATTATAAGAAAAACAAAATGGAAATACGCGGGCCATCTACCTAGAGAACAAACGTGGAAATGGCGTAACATCGCGACGCTTTGGGTGCCATATGACCACAAACACAAGAGATGTAGACCAGCACTGCGTTGGAGGGACGAGTTCAGACATCAGTGAAAAGGAAATTGGTCTAAGTTAGCTAGAGACCGCGACAAATGGAGAGTGCTGACGGAGACCCCTTTCGCTTTAAATTTCGAATTTGGAAACCCTAAGAGGGGTCGAATTAAGGAAGGAAAATGTAATATTCGAAATCAGCGACCTCAGAAACCCCATTTTCAATCTTTAATTGCAAGGTCACATCAATATTGAATGGATATTAGCTGGTTGCAACTTCCCTTAGGCCCCCCCCCAAATTTATAAAATTGTAATTGTTTTCACGGATTTGTATTTTGGGATTCGTGACCTCTCCCCCCTCCCATCTATGATTATGAAGTTTTTCATTAGAACGTTGAAAATCAGTAAATGGGGTCCCTTTTAGCTCCAACTTTTGGATTTTAAAAGCCCTAGAAGAGATCGAATCGGGATACAAATGTGATAATTGAAATCAGCGACCTTGAGAATCTCCTTTTCAACTGTTTGTTTGTTAGAACAGCACACTTCAATTTTGGATGAGTTTTGGCTGATTTTAGGCTTCTTGCCGGCTGCTTAGATTTCACCCATAAATATACACAAACGTTAACTGCGTAAAATACAGCGATGTAGGTAATTCTAATTTGAACACTGATATCACCAACTTTTTTATATAGTGAAAAATACTGCGAAGTAGGTAACTCTAATTTGAACACTGATATCACCAACTTTTTTATATAGTGAAAAATACTGCGAAGTAGGTAACTCTAATTTGAACACTGATATCACCAACTTTTTTATATAGTAAAATACTTGATGATTCGTTTATAATATGCTCAGAAAAGGACAAAATTTCTAAAATAACTAAAGGTAACGCAGGTAAATATGAACTAGGACTATGTAAGCTATTGGAAACTAATCCACAGAGCATCTCACCTTACTAAAAACAGAACTGAGCCCAATAACTACCGATAGAAGTAGAAAATCTACCTATTAAACGATAGAAAAAAATTAATTTAAATGTAGCGGGAACAGAAGTCTAGAAAACATGATAGAAATTAACCTAAAATGTAAACTTGTTTTAGAGCAAAGGTAAGGGAATGCAATTACGGCAGGCACGCTGAAACAATTAATGAAATTCAGGTAAAACCTGTACAAACTATCTAACTGAGGAAGAAGGTAAGATATATTACGACGGGCAAAAAATCAATATGATGGCAAATCAAATCTGTAAACGACCCAATAATTGAATTTAAATGAAATTTACTAGTTGAAAAACTAATCAAGATCTTTGACAAAAATTTAATCCACAAAAGAAAACACGATAAATACGACATAACAGGGGTGTCGCCTCTCTCGTCTAGATTATTTTAATTTACTTACGTGCATAGCACGACTCATTTACAAACGGTTATTGATTGCAAATAACAAGTAGACCGTCTCGTCTAAATTATTTTAATTGACTTAAATGCATAGCACGACTCGTCTACATACGAGTAGGCGTCTCAAAAATATAAAAATCAAAATGCTTACACTTATAACAACAGAAAATATACACGTCAGAATGAATCATATCAAGAACCATAATGGTGCGACACAATTTTTATGAATTGAAACCGCGTGATGCGGTTGTTGCGGTAGTTATTAAGTTGAACCTCAAGAAGGTACATCTTTTTTCTTGTGCGAGGGAGGCAGCTCTCGAAGGTGGAGGATTGTCCAAACTTCGCAATTTTACATACGTGTCCTGGAAATCCAGTAGGACGGGGACGAACTGTGCAATGGACGGGTGTGAATCGTAGAAAGCTCGAGCTAGGTGCGAATGGAACGATTCACAACAGTTTGTTGTTTTCGTCAAGTCCGATGAAGCGCTCGCCCACATGGAGAGCGGAAACAAGGAAAAATGAAACACGTAATTATCGGTTAAGTAGTCGCAGAATTTCGTCAATTTTGTGTTAACTGGAGCAATACAAATGCATCCTCAACTTCCTGCTCGTCGAGGTATACAAGTCCAAAGCACCGCCGAAGCCACTGTCCAATTTCATTTTTTTCTTCGTACTCCGTTGAGACGCCAATTTTTTGTATCCTTGCCCACCATGCTACAGCCGCTAATTTTCACGTCAGGCCAAATTTCTTTGACAGCACCATGAATGGCCTGCTCAAAGTCCACCATCACTTCTTTTGGTTTCAGCGAAAAGTCATGTTCGGAGCATAATTCAGTTACCCTCCTCAAACAGTTCGTGTAAGTTTGCTGGCGCTTATCGGCCAAGAGAGAAAAAATTAATGGCTCGTAAACTCCATGGAAGTACCCATGAATGGTGAACAACTGTAAGAAGTACTTTGTGCAGTATTCGAAGGTGCCATCCATGTAGATAACGTCGGTTGTGACAAGACTCGATAAATTACTCAGACCTCCAAGTATCACTAAACGTTCGTTTTCATCACTATGCAGAAGAAATGGCTCACCTGTTGAAGTAGTGGTGTTCAGGAAAGCGAGAAATAAGTGGACTTCTTTGGAGTTCTTTGGGAGAGCCGGTAACAATTTTATTTGAGCAGCGTACATCCGTTTCCTCACGTTACTTACATCTCTCAATCCCAGATGTTCTGATGAAGTGCTGTCCATAGCTAGGCGAATAATTTTTGTAGGCCTCACACTAATGTCTTCAATTGCCTTATGTTTAGCGAGCGCAGTGACGTCTTGCCGTTGGATATCATTCTCTTTATAACCCGTATGGTTGTGGTGATCGTCCTTTTTTGTCACAATCCTTTCATCTGAAGTACTTACGGTATTTATATAAGCACGACAGCTATGCTTAACGCAACACCACTGAGTCTCTCCATTCAATGTATTGCGGGTTTTATTATATTTTCGGTTTTTTAGCACCTACATAATTTTGCCTCTCTGGCTCACGATGTCGCATACGTGTTGCGCAGCAGGCTCCATTTTGTCAACTAACTGATTAGCACTCATTATGCGCCTAATCGTCGACCTTCAGTATCATGAACATTGTTGGATAGTAGGATTGCAACATTGCCACAATGTTTATCTGTTCAAAACAGTTTCTGGTTCGGACAGGATCATTAGACGAGTCGCGTTCATTGCCACCAAACTGTATAGACGAGACGCACCCCTCCATGATGAAGAAATACAAGCTCTGTAGACAAGACATTACCTCCGGGTCAGTTTTCTAGACGAGATGCAAAACTCCCCATAAAAAAACTATCATCCAAAAACTGTACGTCCTCCATTGTTTAAAATATGCTCAAATTAGGGTAAGGAGAACAAAAACTTCTCAACAAGCAACCCCCATAGGAACAAGCTTGCTTCCGATAACCAAGTACCCGTGTCACTGAAAGAAGAGAACTTATGGAAGGAACTCCTAAATGACAAAACAAGGGGTTTCATTGGAATATGAATAGAGAAAATTTAGCGTTATGGTTTGATGGTTAGAAGAACAAGAGTAATTACGGAGGGGGGTGTTGACTCAAGAGGAAAAAGAGTGAATTAATACTGGTGCATAGGTACCAGAGCAGTGCATGATAGGAGTATATACTCATGTGGTATTTGGTATCGTATCGCTTGAAACAATCATAGTATTGGAGGATACCAAGTATACTCGGTATTGTAGCGACAGGTAGTCGTTTTCGTGATATGGTATCGCCGATAACGAGTATCACTGATAAGGCATCACTACTGCACCACCTAAAATACAGCGCTAATTATAAAACAATTCCCGAACGGGTATTACTCGGTATTGTACCAGTGAAACCGACTACCAAGTGAATAGTCGGTAGTCGCTCTCCAACGATACAATACCCGAGTACCAATATTGGTATCATGCACTGCTCTGATAGGTACTTATTACTTTCTGGATCATGTGTGGCGATCTACGACTACTACTTCTTGTTGGTGTGGTGTTCCAAAGAGGTGGAGTTGAATTCAAAGTTTCGGCTGAAGGAGAAAAACGCGGGGATCTTCTCAGAAACATCATATGAATGGAAAGAGTCTGATGAGTTGGAGTACTTGTGAAATGTGGGGTTTCTGGGGGTTCACATATAGATGGAGCGTTACGAGTTTCTTCAAGGGTTGAACACTTTTGAGGAGTTACAGATGCCTTCTTCTTCTTGTTTTTCGTCAACAATGGTTGATGGTACCCGAGTTTAGTTTCATGGATCGTTTTTAACCAGTTCTGAACATAATGGATGGCAATATCCCGGTTCTTGCCATATGTAGTGATATGAGCTAAAACATTATCATTAAACATTGGTATTCATATTTCTATAATGTATATAATATTGTGATTCTTTTTTATTTTTGGATGAAAGTTGCTGACAATAGTTCAGTAAATTTTTCTTGGTTTCAAAAATAATCTACTATTAATTTTCTCATAGTACTAGGCAGTGGTGTAGCAAGGGGGTGCCAGAGGAGGCGATGCACCCCCTCCAAAAACATTTGCCCCAAGTTCTCAGTGACAAAATTCCAATTTCTTTCGGTAACAAATTATTTAGCAAAATCACTCCCTGCAAAGCTGATGATTATGGTATAATTTGTCCGCATCCCATGCAAAGTCACACCCACACAAAGACTCTCATTCTCACAAAATTTAAAAGGGAATACTTCTTGATAGTTGATTGCAGTAGTTCGTATTTGTAAAATAGCAGCACTTTACAATGGATGATTAACAGGTTAATCCACCATTAACGGCAAGTTAACCAATGTAGCAATGAAAGTAATGATATTTGGCTATTCACTGAATACGTACATTGCTGTTTGAAGTCGCTACAATAACATTCAGACTGACACTCAGATCTTGATCAGAAGTAGGAGTTATTACGAGCTAGATTTTGCGACAAGAAAAAAAAAAGCTGAATGTTGGTATGTTTACATGAAATTCAGAAATGCATTACCTATAAAGTAGACATACTTCTTCCACTGCCACTTGTGCAGGAACTGCATCATTAGATGAATCTGTGTTAGTAGTGTTTGACTCATTTAAATCAAATGCCTTCGCGTCCTATAATTTAAAAAAATAACAAGAAATTACGATTTTTTTTTTGTGTATTCTCTCTGGGCTCAGTTTTATTACAGGTTGTAGGCCCACGCTGTTCTCAGTATTAGGTAAGTCTATTTCTGAAACATAATCCTCATTTGAATTGACTGCATCTGAACTCTGAAAATCAAAATGGAAAAATAAGTACCGGAAATTGAAAATATTGTTTTTCCTTATCTTAAGGTTTACTTTTTCTATTGCAGGCTGTACACTGCTCACAACTACAGGTAAGTCTATTTCTGAAACATAATCCTCATTTGAATTGACTGCATATGAATTCTGGAAATCAAAATGGAAAAATAAGTACCAGAAACTGGAAATATTGTTTTTTTGATAAAAATGTGAAAAGACGGATGGAACGTCTCAGTAACGTAGATTTATTGGAACTAATACGAGCAGCAAGAACATAAAAACTATACCTCATAATGTGCCCGTAGTAAAGGTAGTAGATACAGGAGGGGATAATCTGTACTCGAACAGGTTTATGGTACACACGTATAATCGATAATTCTAACACCCTCATCTAGTTTTTATGGTAAATATTATACACTTAACACAAATTCAATCAATTTCGAAAATTTACAAATACAGATTTACTCAAAGTTTTGGTGAAAATATCAGCTAAGTTATCCGACGAGTTGACTTTTACAACAGAAATGAGGCCACCCGGACTTCTTGGTGAAGTTCCCCAGATTGGCTATACACACAGTCCCTAAATTATCCTCAAGAATACAGACAGACCTTATGAACTCCGACGGCAACAGTTGTTCACAGACACCCACAAGATAGGTGACTTCGGTAACAGCTTCGAACAATGTCACATCGTGTGAGGTCACAAATGTTTCAGAACGTGTTCTCAGCGATATAATCGTATTCGAAATTTTCTGAGGTTCTTGAACACGTCTGTAAACTCTCAATATGGTTTGCACTTAAACAAACCCAAGAATAAACATCTGTATTTAATACTTCAAAAGCGTTAAAATGATGGTTGAACAGAGATTAATGTATTTTCTGGGCAAGAAAAACTGGCCCATTACAATATAAAAGTATACATTTAATTTTGAAGAAGAGAGGTCCAGTTTCGAGATATTCTACGAGATCTGAATCAATTGTAATTTTTCTAGGGTATCAAAAGAACCCAGTTTAGAAGCTGAACATCATTAGCTAGGCTACTCGGTAAAATATCTTGGAAGTCGGAATAGGATGGGATGTCACTTACAGAGACTGTAGTGCTTGGTCCGAAAGTCCATATTGGCCGAAAATTATTTTCACAAAGAAATCGATAGTTCAATTTTAGTTGGGATTTTATTGCAATGGTATGACATACATTTATACGACATATGGCATTGGGCGTAATTGTTTTGCGTACATGTTTTCGAATCACATCCTGCACTTTTATTTGTTAATCGAATTCTAAGGTAAAAGAGCGTTCATTCAGTATTTATCAGAAATTCATAGCATTCCAATGTTCATCATTTTTTTGATTTTCAACACTGTGCAAAGACGAGTATATATATACGGGCGAGCATAACAGTGCGATGTAATGGAGCGCAAATTGGTCCCCGTAATATCGGGACGCAATCCGGATACTGACTCCCGCAACCGTGGGCCGCAATTTGGGCATGCATTTTAACAACCCCCGCTACTCTGGGGCGGAATTCGGACATGCACTTACATTACCTCCGCGGCTGGGACGCAACTCGGTTGCGCTCCGATACACACCGGCGTATATCATTTTACATTCTTCCAAAAAGTTCACTAACTTTTCGCGGCAATCTACTTTTTCATATGGAACAGCCTTGGCTGACCACAGTCATTTTCTCAAGCACGTTAAAAAATTTATAGTAAAGCTTTTGCGGCATAACGTCCTTACTTCAGGGATTTCTTGGTAGCCAGTAAGCAAACTCATTGGTTAACACTTTTTATCCACTTTGCCCTAGTAGTCGTAATTGAGGTAGAATGCTAGTGTGCCAGTGTGCACATGCGAGCACGCTTTATCTAATCCTGCCATACATGTGCAATGGCAATATATTAATTTTTTTTGAAAGATCACCCACAGCACCAAATTATCTTCATTTATGCGCATCGAGTGCTTACCTGTAATTTAACCGTTTAGTATAATCAATAGTTTCTTCTCCACATCTGTCTTTGGGCGTTTCTCACACCATCTTGACGTTTTTAAATACATAGAAAAAAGAAGAAAAAATATGAATTTTTTGAAATTTTCTGGAGATGATATTTCATAGTTGCTTAGTAGAGTACATGAAATTTTCACATAATGTATGAACCACAACAATGGAACAACCGCATTAATTTCAGCTCATGGGTTCAAAGGATCTATGCTGCAATAGAACATTAATTTGGTAAGTATTGCTATCAAAATGTAATAAATATTAAGCTATTTGTAAGTTATTTAGTTGTAAATTAATTCAATAAAAACTCTAGAAATAATGATAAAATGATAAAATGATACTCCATTTATTTTTGCAAATGAAGAAAGTAGGTATAGGAAAGTTTAATCTCAAGAAATTATACACATAACAGCAACCATAATCTTCTTAAAATTATTTATAATTCATAATGACTTAGAAACATTTTTTTGGAAAGGGTCTTGAAGACTAGGAAAGCAGTAAACTTAAAATACTGTAACAACCAAAAAATTAATTCATATCACTTTTTATCACAATGAATTACAAACTTCAGTGCCCTTTGAAATATTGTTGGTTTAGGAAGGACATACAAAATTTGAGTTTTATGTATGTTATATTCATCCGGCGGCGTGTAAGTGGTGTACATGAAACCTGCGTAGAATTTTGTATGTTTGGATTTAAAGAATTCTACCAGAAAGCTGTGATTCTTATTTATTCAATATTTTCTACATTTTCACCTGGGTAATTTATAATAGAAATTTATGAAAACACGTAGGTATGAGATTTAGTTACTGTTAACATTGGATTTAATTCACTTCCGTTTTTGAATTTCATGAAATGCCAATGTAGAGTCCCAAGTTTAACATCATACTTATTTGCCGCTTGCCAGAAATTCAATTTTTTTAAAAACACATCATGTACCTACGGCTTGTTCTACATTTCTTACATTTACAGGAGGACGTTCCCTCGGCATCTATAAAATACGTAAATAATCACGAATTACTGGGAAAAGTAATGAAATGTGTTTTCCAAGGTATATCCATCACTGATAACACACATTTCACCAGATTTATGAAAAACAATAATGCCAATGGTCTGATTCAAAGCATAAGCAATTAGCCGAATACGAGTACTTAGTCTTTCGATTGATGTACAATGATTTATAAAAATATTCAATTACGCATCTTAATTTTGGAAAATTCAGAACCTTAAATTAATTATTTTTCACCTCGTTTTCACAAAACCAGCAATCACTTTTTCACTAAACTGCACACGGCCTCCATTGATTTCCAAAAATCAAAAAGCGATTTTAACTCGATTTTACCATTCCACATCATCGAATTGTTATTAGAAAAATCATACAACAAAGATGCAGGTACGAGTAGTATATGGGTCTTTTGAGGACACATTCCAAAGTGATTACGTCACTCCCCACTTTGGCCACGCCCATCAAGCAACTGTTTTACTACTAATATAATAATACTAATATGATGACGTCGTGCACTATAGTTAATTTCCCCCCCCACTTATACTTAGATTTTTTTTAGCCGCAGACATCTTTGTCACCCTCGAGCGCTGCTAGATACTTACTTTTTTCCACATAGTTGATCATATTATAAATTTCACCATACTGCATTAAGCACATACAAGGTTCCATGTATTTCAGATCAGATTAATACCAGTGATTTTTTAGCATTTATTATACAACTTCTGGTAATAAGAAGAATTCATCAAAACCGTACTTCTCAGCTATATAGGAGTCTGTAAATTTGTAACAGGCCTGAGTAATGCCCTTAGCTAAGTAGTAGAAGTTTACATCTTTTAAATTCTCATTGAAGAAAATCTCTGTATATCTACAATCATCTGTAACATATTCTGTAATAACCCCATTCGCACATAGATTTAATTTGTCAACAAACTCTGTCATAGTCTCCGGCTTATGCCGTAATACACGCTGTTCGATAGCAATAATTAATTCTGCTTTACGCATTTTACTAAAACTAGGGATTTTTAGGGTGTTTGCCCGCGCGCAGCGCTGCAAGCACCCTATTGCAATTGCTTTTTCATCATCATAATAATAATTTCTTTAAATACGAGTGAATTGTTTACAGATCATAGTTCAGTTTTAGTTCAGTTTTTATTATCAGTGTTTTATCCATTTTATCAATACCAGTTGGCGCAACAAGGAAGGAGCTCGAGCAATTAAGATTCTGGATATTTTGGAATCCGATTCCAGTCCTCAGTAGGGAATAATTGAGGTTGTATCCGAACAATTGAACAATATCCGAACAATTGAACAATAATGCCAATAGAAGATTTAATGCTTGTAATGATTTGTTACAGTTAAATTGGAGAGAAAAACGAATTACTAAATGTTATGATAATTCAGTTGCGCAGGATAGAATACCTCGAGATAATCATAGATATAATGAGAAACATCGAAGAGAAAGACGTGAAAAAATCCGTGAGTATAATCGAATCCATAAAGAATATTATCGAGAATATTATCAATCCAACCAAGAACAAGCTCGTAAATATTATTTGAAATCCTATGAGTCGCATCCAGAAGAAGGTCTTCAATACTATCAACCGCTTATATAAACTAGATTCAGGATTCCTGCTATTATCCATCCAACCAAGAACAAGCTCGTAAATATTATTTGAAATCCTATGAGTCGCATCCAGAAGAAGGTCTTCAATACTATCAACCGCTTATATAAACTAGATTCAGGATTCCTGCTATGCAAAAATGTATACGCTCAAACACTATGTAAAATTTGTATAACTGGATTTAGAAGCGGTAAGTTTGTTGTTTGTCAACAGCTTATATAAACTAGATTCAGGATTCCTGCTATGCAAAAATGTATACGCTCAAACACTGTGTAAAATTTGTATAACTGGATTTAGAAGCGGTAAGTTTGTTGTTCGTTAATGTTTGAAATGAGTCCTCAGTTCAATTAAGGTAGAATTTTTTTGAATCGAACCTGGAACCTAGTACATCTTTCTGTGATACTCTTATCAGTAAAATTTTCAAGGAATAATGCGATGTGAATTCCCTATGTTTGGTGGAGCCTATGGCGATGTACGCATAGTATTAATGGTAATTTTGATATTCTCTTTCAGATTTTGAGCAGTGAAGCTTCCGCTACACTAATATATTGGCGTAAAATCTGTAATCTATTGCCAATAATTACGAATTGGCTGATGATTGATTATATTTCGATTTTCCTGTTATTGGAATTAATTACTCTGTAGGCTTTTCAATTTGAAAAGCTTTTCCTTCGAAATTTCAGTGTGCTTCTGGGATTGCAACTTTCTGTGATAAAGTTATCAGTGAAATTTTCAAGGAATAACTCGATGTGAATTATAAAAGTATTAATGGTAATTTTGATATTCTGTTTCAGGTTTCGAGCAGTGAAGCTTTCGCTAGGCTAATATAATAGCGTAAAATCAGTAATCTGTTGCCAATGATGACAAATCGGTTGATGATTGATTATTGAGGATTATTCTGTTTCTCGATACTCAATAGTAATTTGTATTTCTAGTCAATTGCATGTTCATGCGACCCAGTTAAGTTGTACAGAGTATAAAAAGATGGGTTGTATGTGTAAGTTGCAAAGTTTAAATGCATGCTTTGTGGCTATTTTCACCTAAAGATGTAACAGCGGTGTTCTCCTCTATGGCCATTGTGGGAATATACGATGGAGCAAATGAACGATCAGAATGTGTGCAGAAGTTTTGATTGTATGGATGATAATCTTGGTTATGTCTGTTCAAATTGTAAACCTTATTTGAATCGAAATAAAATAACTGGTTTTTCTTTAGCGCGATGGAGAATTACGGTTTCCTACTCTTAAACGCCATCTATTGGTAAGAATTAGGGCTCTATAAGTATAGGTAGCGTCACGAGAGCTAACTGGGTCTATCGTCCTGCAGTGCTATCACAATGAGACACGCAGAGAGGGAAAATGACTTTTAAATATAATCCCAAAAGATCTTGAAAAATATTGCATTAGATAGGAAATTTTAAGTACGATAAATTGTATTCTCTTCAATTATTCATCAACAGCAATATTTGTCGAGATATTAGCAACTAAAGTTACACACGTTCTTATGACAGTTCCATTGTTACGGATCCAGTTTGGCTTCGTGACTCTACCCGTTCTTTTAGAGCCTTAATAAGAATGTTTTCTCAACTTCACGAATTCGTTCGGTTTCCTAAATTCGAGTTTCCTTCAGAGAAAGTCTGTTGCGTGATTGCAGTCTGCAGCTCCGCAGTTTGAAGCTTTGAACGTCCAAGAATACTGCATTAGTGCAGTGCTCCTTCTAGTTCAGTTTCCGTCAGAAGTCAGATTTGGTTTTGTTTATATCAATACCAATTACCAAGAAGTGTATCCTATCGAGCGTGAGTAGCGATCAGAGATAATGTATTATATTACTTCGTGATTTAAGGAATAATTTGAGGTTGTATCCTGTGTTTTCCGTTGTCAATAAATGGATCTTGAAGAAGTAAGTCAGGTTATCATGCATAATTTTCGTTATATCTATATTGGGAAAGTAAAATTGGTTCTGATGGAGTACAGTGTTGAAAATGACATTGAATTCTTGATGTACACAACATTTAATGAGATCCAGACTTTCGATGTAAATGTAGTGGGTTATGCTATATGCACAGTGGTCAGAATGATGAATAAATAATCCAAGGGGTGCGTTCACAAACGTGTAACTTAGTGTCATTCGTTCACCGGTGAAATGAAGTTAGTACTCTGTGTCTGTGGTTACCGCCCGATTGACAATTTGCAGGTGAGCACTCACAACACCACTACCGTTTTGAGACTTTCGACCAGTCACATTTTGCTTATGAGTGGGCATGTGATCAGTTAGTGACTGGCTGATCACTGACTGATCACATGCCCACTCATAAGCAAAATGTGACTGGTCGAAAGTCTCAAAACGGTAGTGGTGTTGTGAGTGCTCACCGGCAAATTGTCAATCGGGCGAGTAATTGTACTATGTTTCTAAATGACTTTTGGTTAAGGATATTGGTTACAACTACGACCAATCTATTACACCCGGTGTAAAATCGTAAGGCAGTCGAAAGAGGGTTACGATTTTCATTTGGGTTACAACTCTCCGTGTAGTAACCGACGTTTCCGAACAGGTGCAATTTCTAACACCGACAGCGCCACCACCACCAGCGTTTCTGAACGTTTTGGTGCATAAATTTACACTCAGTTACCATTTCTGAATGCACCCCAGAAGTAGTGATAAAGAAGGGCGAGTAAATTAAACAACTAAGTTTCTCTTTTCCGATTTTTTTCTGTTATTGGAATTAATTACTCTGTAGGCTTTTCAATTTGAAAAGCCCCTACTTCGAAATTTCAGTGTACTTCTGGGATGGTTGATAATTGAGATTTGAGATTGCTAGTTGGAGTTCCATTTGTCTGTGTTATGTTCATGTCAGTGTGTGCAAGAACCTAAGAATAATGAATAAATTATTTTTGATTTCAGGTCGGTTCAGATCTGGAGCCTCAAGCCTTGTCACTGTGGCTTTCCTCGTATGAGGATAAAACAGTGAAACGAACGAACGATTAAGCTAATAACCGAATAATCGAAAAAGCGAATGAACGAATAAACGATTATGCGAATATACAAATAAATAATGATAATGCGAATGAACGAATAAATGATGATACGAACAAAAAATTGAACAATAATGCCAATAGAAGATTGAACGCTTGTAATGATTTTTTACAGTTGAATTGGAGAGAAAAACGAATCACTAAACGTCATGATAATTCAGTTGCGCAGGATAGAATACGTCGAGATAATCGTAGATACAATGAGAAACATCGAAGAGAACAACGTGAAAAAATCCGTGAGTATAATCGAGTCCATAAAGAATATTTTTGAGAATATTATCAATCCCACCAAGAACAAGCTCGTAAATATTATCTTGAGTACTATGGGTCGCATCGAGAAGAACGTCTCCAATACTATCAGTCGCATCGTGAACAACAGCTTCAAAACTTTTCTGAATACCATCAGTCGCATCGTGAACAACAGCTTCAAAACTTTTCTGAATACCATCAGTCGCATCGTGAACAACAGCTTCAAAACTTTTCTGAATACCATCAGTCGCATCGTGAACAACAGCTTCAAAACTTTTCTGAATACCATCAGTCGCATCGTGAACAACAGCTTCAAAACTTTTCTGAATACCATCAGTCGCATCGTGAACAACAGCTTCTAAATTTTTCTGAATACTATCGGTCGCATCGTGAACAACAGCTTCAAAACTTTTCTAATTACTATTGGTCACATCGAGAACAACTTCTTGAACGCAATTTTTATGATTTACCTAAATATTTTGAAGATATCAAAAAAGGACCAACAAATGTCTGTATAAGTTGTTGCCGATTGTTTTTCGATCGTTCCATGACTACATTATAGTGATGGGAATTTTAGGTCATCTAGTATGTCTAGTTCATTCGGTCTCCGTCTTCAGAATGTTTAGGTAAAATGTTTAGTTCATTTAGGTCATTTAGTTCAAACTGTCCGAAACGCACTGAATAATCTGTCAACACATTCACAAAGCAGTAGTAGTTACACCACACGGTGATTTAACCTGTTGTGTGCTGTCTTCCGCTTGGTAGAACTTTTTCAGTAGTAATCTTTTGCTCTTTTAATATTTCTTTTGTGTTTTGTTTGTTTAATATTGATTTACAGGTTTTATGATCATTATTTAAGTTATCTGTATTAAAGTTACTTAAAATGGGTTTCGCGCCCTAGAAAAAGGACCCATACAACATGGAATTTAAATACTGTTCTACGTAAACATTTCTCCTGGAACGTGTGAATGGAGATGAAGGTAGAAGAATATAGGTATGCGTGAGAGTTGGCACGCACCCTTCATTATCCTATTTCAATCTTGGTAATCTGATCATTCTGATCACCGAACATCGATGTCGATCATACGGTCTTCTCCGCAGTTCATTTCACATTTCGGTTTCGTTCTCATTCGTTACTTTCTTCATTCAGTTTGTTTCGGTCAATTTCGGTAGTTCAGTTCATTCTGTGAACTAGGTACTTTAAACGTTTAGGTCTCGGTCATTTAGTTCAACGTGATGTTTAGTTCAAATGAACTAGTACATGAACTACCGACACATCACTACTACATTAACTTACTCACAAGTACTTAGTAAATGTTCTCTACAATTCCTTGAACGAGTATGTTCTTTACGAAATGATATTGCTAATTCTGCAGAAGTTGGTAAAGTGTGTTCTAATTGTAAATTATATTTATTGAAAAACAAAATTCCTCCGTTATCATTAGCTCATGAAGAATTGAGATTTCCGGATGTACCCTCTGAGTTACAAGAATTAAACATGTTAGAAGAACGATTTTTGAGTCCTCGTATTGCATTTATTCAAATCACAACTTCGCATGTAGACCAGCAAATGAAGTCAAAAGGTAGAATTGTCAATGTTCCGACAGATCCTGCAAATAGTTTAGCTCTTTTGCCTCGAACTTATGATAACTTGGGTATTATATTGGTAAAATTGAAAAAACGCAAATCTGATAAACGTAATGAAACTGTTTCGAATATTCGAGTTGATGTTATAAAACGAGCTGCTTTATATTTGATTGATTCTGAAGTATTTCGTGAAGAAAAAATAAAAATTGACTTGAATAATTTAGAAAGCATTGTTACTGATACACGCAATAAGTTCGTTGGAGAATGTGATACTGATGAGAATGATGATTTTGATAATATTGAAATTTATTCTACCGACTCTCTTTTTGATGATGATGAAAATAATTCACCTGTAAACGATGCATTAGAATTAGTTCCTGATAAGTTTTATGATGAAGAAACATGTCTGCTGCCTACTAATGAAGGTTTAATATTTACTCCTGGAGAACATAATTCACCATTGTCTGTTTTACGAGATATCCACGCTGATTCACTGACTTTTATTAAAATATATGCTGGCACAATTCGACGTATTCCAAAACATTTGTCTTATCAACAAGTCTTACGAAGTGAAATTGCTAGAGTTGATCGTAGATGCTGTCAGCCTTACCGAATATTTTACGCTGCTTCTAAATTACGAATTTTCAAAATGTTGAATAGTATACAACTGTGTATGAGAAAAACGCGAAATTTAAATCTTATGGCCAGTCAGTTGTTGAATGACGGTTTTGTAAATGACTTGACATTAAAAGATGTGGCTTACAGAGTATTTGAACATGATAGAGGAAGCCCGGCATTTTTTGCTCGAAAGAAGAAAGAAATATTTGCTATGATTCGACAAATTGGTCCACCAAATATATTTCTAACATTATCTAGTGCAGAAACAAAGTGGTACGAATTAATGATTATTCTGAAGCATACGGTTGATAATGAACATATTTCTGAAGCCCAAGCTAAATCCTTGCCTTATTATGAACGTACAAGATTATTGAGTTCTGATCCAGTAACTGCTGCAAGATATTTTGATCATAAATTGAACTGTATTTTGAAGTTATTAAAACAAAGTAAAACCTGTTTATTTAACAATCATTACATTGTTGATTTTTACATTCGAATTGAGTTTCAGTTTAGAGGTTCACCTCATGCGCATATGTTGTTATGGCTGAACGACTGCCCCCTTTTCTCTCCTGATGATCTTAACTCTCGAATAAAATGCGAAGCATTTATCGATGAATTAATAACTTGCAAAAAAAGAGACGTTTCAGAATTTCCCGTTATTCAGTATCAAGTACATAAACATACAAGGACCTGTAAACGAAAAACTAAGAAAGGTGCCAATGTATGTCGTTTCCACATTCCTTGGTTTCCAATACCTGAAACTACAATTTTACAACCATTTTATGATATCGAATTTGATGAAACTGCGTTAGAGAAAATTAAATGTAATTACGAACTTGTAAGAACAGAATTGGGAAATATGTACAAAGATCCTCCTGAAATGACTTTTGATGAATTTTTAAACAAATTAGGTTTAAATAAAGAACAATATTACATAGTAATGCGCTTTTCTGTTTCAAGGCCTACAGTATTTTTAAAACGATCAGTGAACGCTATTAAAATAAATGCGTACAATACAAAGCTTCTAGGGTTGTTTCAAGCAAATATGGATATTCAGTTCATAACGGATGTTTTTAGTTGTGCTAATTATGTTATTAATTATATGAGTAAATCTCGAGGACAAATTTCAAAATTGTTACAGGATATTGCTAATGAAATGAAACACAAAAATAATATGTCATTAGATGAAAAGTTACGTAACTTGTCTAATACATTTTTACAGTGTAGCGAATTTTCAGCTCAAGAATGTGCCTATTATATTTTATCAATGCCTATTTCAAAAGCAAGTAGACAAACTGTATTTATAAATACGAGTCCTCCTGAAAATAGAATATATGTTGTCAAATCAAAAACAGAACTAGAACAACTGTCAGATGATAGTAATGATATTTTCATTCTTAGCAGCTTACAAAGTTATATTAATCGACCCAAAGAAATGGAAAATGTGTGCTTAGCTGACTTTGTGTCTCTTTACACGAAATCAAAATCAACAAAAAGACAAGATAAGGAAGTTGATGATGAATTAAGCGATAAAAATAGTGATGCTGAAGACGAAATATTTGATGACAGCAATGCTGATAATGAAGATTGGGAAATTAATAGACCTAAATTTCAAGGAGATACTGGTATAAAATATGTATTACGGAAAAAACCTAGAATTATACGCTATGTCAGGTAAGTAGTAATTGGGTCACTTGGGTACACATCACAGACTATGCCAAGTGCCAGTGGTAAGTCATGCGTGCGCATCCAAGATGGCCCGTGGAAAAAAAAAATTCGTTTTACTACTAATATGATGACGTCGTGCACTATAATTAATATTTTTATTTATTTTTTTATTTTTATTTTTAAATAAAATATGGTATAATAATATTTACACTTATACTTAGATTTTTTTGTTTTACTATGACTTAGAAATATTTTCATAATAATATTTACACTTATACTTAGATTTTTTAGCTATGACTTATAATAATATTTATACTTATACTTAGAAATTTTTTGTAACGGTTTTCAATTTTTTATTTCACTTATACTTAGATTCACTCGCGCGCTGCTAGATACTTACTTTTTTCCACATAGTTGGTCATATTATAAATTTCCCCATACTGCATTAAGCACATACAAGGTTCTGTGTATTTCAGATCAAAAAAATCTACACTTGCACTCTTGACACAACTCAATACAGAAACAACCTCCGTGAGTAGCCCGAGGTAAAATAATTGTAGGGAACTCATATCCACCTTTCTCAGCCTTCTGCATGCCTGTGTACATTAAGAAATGAGTAGACTCGCGAAACTCTGTCAACTTTTTCTCATCATTGAATTCCTTAATGAAACGTGGTGGGAGTACAATTTTTACATCATCCAAGACGCACGCATACTGATCCTGACCATTCCACTTACTCTTGAACGAAAATATCTCTTTCACTGTATACAAAACACGTTCTCTCAAGTTCTGGATCTTCACAAAAGGTGTAGTAGAACGAATTTCACAGCAAGGAGAATCCATTATCAGCAAGCACGTCTGAACACTGTGAAGTCCACAGTAAGAATGAGGAGACTGTCTGAGAGTACCCCTATTTGTAGCTATCTACATATTGCCTTCATTTACAAATATTCTTTCTATGGAATATGCTCTCTACAACCAATAGCCTCTCGATAAATTTTTCTGACTAGTCATTGTTCAATATAATTTTCAACACAATCCTTACACCCACCCAACATTAAAATATCTGACACTTATTATGTTTAACCCACCGTTGATAGAATTGTCTCGAATCTGCTTTATATTTTGCAAACCAATGTAGAAATGAATATCTATTAGTTTTTTAACAAACTTAGTGACAGATGAGTAATTTTTATTATAGTGTACTCGGCTCTCCTCGCGTGATGAATTTAACCAAATCATTCTCAAATAATCTTCAAGATCAGGTGGTAGACCTTGGATGTTATGAACAGTGGTGATAGTTGTAAAATAAGCATTAGTAACCATCGTGACGAAAAATTGTTGTCCCTGCCTTTATATAACCCCGTTAATAGTGATTCTGTACTCGTAAAAACGTGAACTGAAAATTCTATCGCGATGTATTTTATGTAAAATTGGTGCTAAAATCTTCCCAGTATGTTTAATTCTCCTATGAAATTGTCGCCGATCTAACGCTATACGCATCCATGGACCCTTCCGAGCTTCACGCGCCTCCTCGAAGAAATCACACATAAAAATTACCGTCGGGGTATCGGCAAAAGTCACACGCTTCTCCATACTTTTAATTCAGCGGCGCGACAATGTAAATAAAACGTACAATATTCGGAAAATACGTATACTCCGGTCGTGTATGTTAACTGGTTAACGTCACTGAGAGAGTGTGTGTGTATTAGTGCACGCACCTTGTATTTATACTATTACACAGAGAGTATTCTCGTCGACATCACGATCAGCTGCGCGCGCATACATCTCGTGACGTGTTTGCAACTGGTAGTCGATTTACCCAAACGTAAATAATTTTGTGCACTTCTGGTGACGGTGTGCCGTAGACGCGATATGGAAAAGGTTTCTACTATTCGGTATTTTAGGTCTTTTTTCTTCAACGTTTCCAGCAGAGCGTTAATGTAACCCGCGGCTCATGGTTGAAAGCCTAAATTATTTTATACTTTTATCTACGCACCGAAAAATTGAATCTGTAAAATAAATATGAGTGAACATATTTTTTCACACGAAAATGTGAAACTGGTTTGACATTGGTACGCGCTTTCATGTATGTGTTGGAAAAATTCTGTTATCACTGGAATCTAATTTGACAAGTTCGTGAAAGCATACTCCGTCCATGTACCTGTACATTTTATGTGTTACTCAGTGAAGTTTAAATTGCATCAGACCTCAGGCGGTATGTATATCTCTACTCGGTTGTATTTCTTAATACAGGGTGATGAGGATTTGTTACTGATTGTTTCTCTCTGTTCATAGATGACCGACTTCACACGTTATTTGTCTCTGGTGATGGGCGAAATGAAAACTGAATTCCGACTCGCGAAAGGGAAAAAAAAAAACGTAAGTTTTCCACTTGTCTCATTACAACGACAGTTTTAATACTGTAATTAGTTACCGTGATTGTTGACATGTAATGATTCTCTCTCTCTCTCTCTCTCTCTGTTCGCAGTCTAACATAGGTGTTGTGTCTTTCAAAGAGTATAGAATTGGTCGTAACTCAGTGAAAAGTAAGTTGTCCTATTCAAACTGTTACATTGTGTTATGAGAGGATCCTTTGTAAAAATTATACTTCATACCGAATGACTGTGTACTAATTTCTGTTTAATAGCAGTCGATCTACGCTCATAAGCATTGAACCAATCAACTTGTATAGGAAGACCACCGTTTTGCTAGTAGTACACATCCAGTTTAATAATATTTTATTTTATCAGAACTCGTAAAACGTTACGTTAATCAATAATTAGTGTTTGTGACAAGGGAAATAGAATTAGGAAGTGAGCTTTTAACCTGAATTCACGTTGGAAACTTGTTTGAGAATACTACAAATAAATTCTGAACCATAAAGTCGTTTATCGCTTACTTTCTCATTATAACCTCGCTGATAAAGACGATGAAATCATCTCTACCTACAACTACCGTTTATAAAAATGTACCATTAAATCACTCATTCATTATTTTTAAGTAAACTGACAAAGTGTCGAACATATATCAGTTTCTGAGACTTATTTCTCAACATCCAAACCCCCTGATCGAATATGAAAATTTATTATTATTAAGTAACTAATGAACAAATCGAAAAAAAATTTCTATGAAACCTGAAAGGTTATTTTCACCTTTTAGTAGTCAACCGTATTGGTACCGATTCTTTAGTCAACTTTAATAAAAATGTATTGTGATACAACGATCTGTACGTCTCTTGAAAACTCCGTTGTGATTTTATTGTATTGCAACGTTGAACTCGTACACAGTGTGTTCTGAGTTATCGATCTGTTCTTATGACGCTAATGTAGTCTAGCTACATCAGTATTTTTAAATAAAAACGAAAAAAAATCTAATCTTAAATAATAAAATATAAAATAGTTACAAGAACAAGTTTTAAAAATGTGAGTAAAACACGATACAACGATATAAAAAACTGAGTACCTAACCTAATCATGTAAAATTTTTGTGCACATACTCGTGTGTCGACTTGGTTGTTTTCAATTCAGCGCTAATTCAACTTCGAAAAAACCTATTTTTCACATCCCTTAATCCTTCACTGATATCATTCCTAACACTGCTCTAACGTTATTTATTCGTATAATTGAGAACCATCTAGAAACTTGTCTTGTACTGTACCAAGAAAACGGCAGAGCTGAAGATGTTCCATAAGTCCTAACTTCACCACTACGAGTATGCATACCAAAAATCAAAAAATTTATTTTTAAGTATTACATGATGAAAATATATGAACCTCGTACTTGATTCGGAGTAAACATAAAAAATCGTACATAATACGAATGAAATGAGTTTCCAACGCGGATTCAAGTTTTGATCAAATTGTAACGAGATATTGTCTTCAACCGTGTATCATTCTCAAATGGATCGTTGAAAAAGAAATTATTTGAGTGTCATACGATTTTTTCAGAACTGTACTGTATAACGTAATTTCGTACTTCATGGTTCCCCTAAAAACGGGATACGGTATAGAAGTATCCCATCAGAGATCGGTCAATGCATACCATGTTATCCAATAAAAACAACGTTTTCCTTACACGAATACAAAACTATTTTATAATTTTTTGACGGTACCTTGTTGCCATTATGAAACAAAAATTTAAAAGTAAATGTACACATATAATATTTCATACGAAAATGATAAATTTTACTCTAAGGAAAAAATTGAAGTAGCCGTTCTGTCCACCAAAGGACAAACACGATAGTGAACATATTGAATACTAAATCAAACAAATATATAACTCTACAGTCTCTTACGAATTTGATGAGGAATACAAAACTGTGGGAAGTAATGTACTTTTACATTATTATTATTTGTAACCGTAGTTAATGTCCTGGCCAATTATACGTTTATCCTAATGTATTTTTCTCATCTGCATTACACGCTCGCTCCATCGAATGACCACGAAGTTTCAACGTATTATTACTGTAGTGAATCATTTGTATTTTAGAATCTCTTTACTTTCATAAGTCTTATAATAGTAATACTCGGATAAGGAAAATGTACTAAATAAAATTGTCCCGCAATGACGAAACGTTGTAACCAATTTGTCGAACGTATTTTTCCCTTGTGACAACGTGAAACAGAGATAATTTATGCTATGAAAAACGAGAATTCCTGATAACAGTCAACAGACTCACCCATCACAGAGAAGCTTTGGATAAATTTTACTGCAACACTCGTTCTGTCAGCTGTCGCCCTTAAAAATATGTAGTTAAGGTCTGGAGCTGTTTACCGTTTTGTACTGTAGTGTGACTCATACTTTATTTGTGATGTCATAAGGCAAGCTCAGACTTGTCGCTAGTTACCCGACATAGTGGCGCCAGTGTATCTTACGTGACATGCTAAAGTGAAAATGAGAAAGGACTACCGCGTTCTCTATTTTAGGTCTTTTTTTTCATCATCGTTTCCAGCAAAGCGCTAATGTATCCCATGTCTCATGGTTGAAAGCCTAAATTATGACATTTTCGAAACGTAAACACCTTTTCCGATATGAATGTAAACATAGAATATGAAGTTATTTGAAGTAGACCCATCAGGAATTTTAATAAATATTAAATTATATTGTGCTCTATACATCCGCCACCGTAAAAAATACGAATTTCATACGACACTGAGAACCCGAATTATGCAGTGTGGATCTAATTTGACATTTTCGTGAAAGCATACTACGTTCCTGTCGGTAAGTATTTTCGTGTTCGCTTTTTTAATATACTGGAGAATAAGTAATTTTGAAAGTGACGAGGATTTTTTTGTTTGTTTAGAACACGCTGATTTACTTCAGAAAAGAACCTGAATTCGGAAACTGAGCACTAGTAACCGAATGAAAAGAAAACGTAAGTATGGGTCGTAGAACTACGTATAAAAAACTACCGAAATATTTACGCATTATAATTAGTGAATAATACCAAAAATTTCTGTGAATGTAGACGTCCAGTTCCGTAGTCGGTTTTATTTACGTTGGAGAAACGCGATGCGGTATCTGAATTGATTTACCGTAGTATAAATGTTCATTTTCATAATCGACACCACCTGTTGCGAGATGTATGCTCATGCTACTTCAGTGAGTGTTTCCGACCGCGTATGTAACGTTAGTAACAAACTGAATTTTCTCATTTACCGAACATTGTAGTAACAAAATAGACTTTTTTATCACTACTATATGGTGTCCGCTCTCTCTCTAATTTGTGCAGTAGGTCGGATCTGAACAAGAACTGAGTAACCATACTCACACTTATAAGTAGCTTAGTCTGAACTGAATACGACGGTTTTTACATTTTCGACTGTATAGGAATGATGGTTGAAAATCTTTGAGACGATTTCTAGATACTCTTTTTGTAGTATTTACCAACTGAACACGTCTAGGTTTCCTTGGGTTTCTTATTCTAAGAATGTGTGATGAAATCCCAATTCGCGAGTGACGTTCCCAACCAATTTTGTAGAAGTACCATACCATTTTCAACTATGATGAGATGGATAATTGTAATCGTACTAAAGTAGTTTTTAGGCTCTTGAATCTACAGAAACAACAACTAATGTGTCATAAGTAACGGTTTTACTTTCTTAAAATTATAACTCGCTTGGTTGTACATCGAATAAAATGAAAGAAAAAATTCGCATAAACACCCACATACTAGGGGTGTACCCTGGTCTTATGTAATAACACCTGGTGTGATTATGCGTGTATAACACGACATGAACTGAAACAAACAAAAATAATAATAATTATAATAAAATATTAGACACTTGTATCTCTCTAGATGGTTTCAGATCTATATTAATTTGTATGGTGAAAACGTGTTTTCAAAATGTTCATAACCAGAAAAATAGGAAGACATGAAACTATTCCAACCAAGGAAAAATGTCTCGTAACCGCTCGAAACGAAGACGAACCTGATCATTGAAGGTCACCCACTAAGACGTAATATTATAGAAAATTTAGACTGATTCATTTTTTGTATACAGCGATGTTAGGTCTGTGATACTTATTATTAAAGTGTGGATTCTCTAGCATTTACCAAATCACAGGTTAGGGACTCGGAAATTTTTTTATTTTGCCGATTTTAGACGTATATTCCTACATAGAACGAAAATGATTTACATCTCACGATTCATTTAGCGATGGACGCCTCAGATTTACACAAGAAAAACATCTTGCCGGGGTTCGGAGGTTTTTTGTATGTATTTGCTAAATACTGTCAAAAATGTAATTTTCACGACCAAAAAATCTGCACTCTACTTATTATTTTTACGAGATATCTATACGTTAAATTTAAAAACATCATTTTTGATTGTTGAACAGACCAATTTTACACAACGAGTGTTTAATGAAACAAAATTGCCACTCACGACGCACTGTACGATCGATCAAAAGCAGTTTTTTGAAAAAAAAAATTTTTAAAAATGAAGGTACTTACATCCATAGTAAAACACCGTAGAGCCGTTATCGGGTATTGGGATTTCTTGCCCTATTGTAATAGGGTAGTTGGGTAAATTCTAAAAGGGCAAAAGAAATTATACGCATCTATTAGTCTCATGTAAATGGTATATCTGGGAAAAAAGAATAACAACTTAGTACTGTAAAAAAGACGAAAATAAATAATTGGTACTTACATTATTCGATGACATTTTTTTTCGTAAATTGCAAAACACAAATACCTTTCGTGAGTGTAAAAAAACTATATTATGGCGTACACTTGCCTTCGATCGCAAATCGTGGTCTGATCGATCGGCATCGGTTCGAGTTGGAATTAGGCAGCGGATTTGGGCTTATCAGTTTCCATAGTGTAGGGATTTCTGTCGACTCAGCTAAAAAATGGTCCCGCCAGCGTCCATAAAATAGACGGAAATGTGTAGGCGAGTTGGAACATTTGTACCATGATTCTGAACCTGAGGCTCACGTAAGGTATAAACCGAATCTCTTTCTTGGTGTACGACAATTTATCAGGCAGAATTCTGTACTAACACGCAAAACGCGGATTGTTTAGGCTTCTACTGGCTCCAATTATACTCGAACTGCTGAATTTCTCATTACTACACAAGTCCAATTTGAGACCTGACCAACTCAAAAATTCAACAGACATTCCTCGAAACAGTTACCAATCTGGTAATTTCAAAGCATCTTGAGAGGTAGTCATTCTTTTTTTCCGCTCTCAGTGTATTCGTCATAATATACTCAAATTATTTTTCCCTCTATTTTTACACGTTTTTTCAAGTGTTCATGATTCATAAATTACCACTATGTTGTACACACTCTCAAAATTTTATGGGACAAAGTCAATAATGTAGGGTGGCTGGTGTTTTCAATGTTCACAGGTGATATTACGGACTTTGACCATCTACGTCACGAATCACACATAAACCTATTTCACTCATTTCAAAAACATCTTGAGAGGTCTTTGTAATATATGTACACGATTTAGATACGTTTTCTACAGATCTCAGATTCATTTCATTTCTCTACCTATCAGATTTTAATTGAGTATACAGTCCAGTCTTTTGTTTTGAACTATGGAAATTATTCTACCCATATCTGGGTTATAAATCTCGAAAAATAATAACAATCACATACACCTGCAACCGTGGTTAGCTTGAGCCAATGACTCATCTCATCGAACAAGTCCAAGCTTGTCTTATGACATCACAATGAATCATAATACCTAATATGTTCTATTTTCATCACACCCATCGTCCCTTACAACCGGTACATCTTTTCTGACATAGCCGTAATTATATTAGGTTGACGACGTATTTTGAAGGTACTGCAATTTTATTCAAACGGTTGTCGTCGAATGTAGATAAAATTCCTCACGAAGACGATTGGTAAAATAATGCGTCACAGTAGATAAAATCGTAAACGGCTACACCACCACAGGGAAAAAATACATAGGGTAGTAGAAATGACGAGCGACACACGCATACAGTCATCGAAAAAAAAAAAAAATAGCACCGTGAAGAAGAAAAAAAAAAACGAAGCCGAGAGTGAATGACGGCCGCACGGAGAAAAAAATACATAGGTCAGCAGAAATGACGGGCGACACACGCATACATGAACCTGAGGAAAAGTACAGTATGCTTCTAAAATCCGTCACCAAGTCTGAAATAGTAAACTGTATGTCGTCTTCATTAGCTATCAATCAAACTTTCACGATTTCTATGTACAGTATTATGGATGGGTGCGCACGCAAAAGGGGGCGTGGCCTAGTCCCCCCAGGGAGACCGAACGTCTCTGAAAAAGTATATATAGAACCCCGCTCACACGTATTCCTCATTGCTCTTGCGACTGTTGATCTAGACGAACCTCTGTTGGTGACATCTGGTAAACCTTGCATTGGCGCCTTACTGCGATTTTTCTTGCGATTTTCTTGCGATTTTCTGCATTCACTGTTTACGGCTTGTGAAAGTGTTTTGTAAGATTGTTGAAAGACTGGTATTATATATTGAAAGAGTGCGAGTCATTAGGACATTAGGTTGATATAATAGTAAGGGGTACTTGAGAGCTTATTGGTAGATATTAAAAAATCTTTTGGGTATTTTATGGTAGTGGTGGGGGTAATAAGCTGTCTCTGAAAAAGTATAAATAGAAGTGTGGTTACCTAGTATAATCACTCTTGCTGTGGACCTCACAGTGAACACATGTCTTTTGCGGAAGCTCTGTTCATTGATTGATTGTTTACTGCGAATTATTACTGCGATTTTTCTTGCGATTATTACTTGCGATGGCTCAAGCGTATGTTGATTTTATCAACCATCATCCTTTAATGGATAGGAGCGTGAAAGAATTATGTGTTTTAGGTAAGGCACATAAGATACCTTATTATTATAGGTTAACTAAAAAACAGTTGGTGCATGCTCTTACCAACACTGTACAGAATTTAGATTTAAGTACTAACACCAAAAAAAGCGAAAAACCTGTAAATAATAGTAATTATAAGTTAGCTGATATATTTCCGTTTAAGGTTAGTTTATTTACTAGAAATAAGAAATTGAGCCAGTGGGCAAAACCTGGCCTGTGTAAATATTTAGATCAGATTAATGCTAGTCCTGTAGTTTTAAGCCATACTAACACCAAAAAAAGCGAAAAACCTGTAAATAGTAATTATAAGTTAGCTGATATATTTCCGTTTAAGTTTAGCTTATTCCCTAGAAATAAGAAATTGAGCCAGTGGGAAAAACCTGGCTTGAAGAGTTATATCGAGAAACTTGAAGCTGAGATTGAAAGTGAACCTGTAGAAGAGTGTGTAAACAGTGAATTGATTGAAAAAACTAAAGAGAGTGATGTGAGTGATTTAAACATTGGCTTGGAAACCGAATTAGCGCTAGGAGACGAGTTTAGTTTTGAATTATCGACTAGCGAGTTGGATAAAGATATGTTCGACGATATTTTGAAAGAGTTGAACCTTATGACTGGCGTGCCGCTACCAGTGTCATATGAGAGTGAGTTGGATTCTCTCCTGAATGAGTTGGGAGGTATGGAGGAACCTGTCAATGAGCCGTGTGAGATGTTGTTGGGAGATATTTTCCCATTTGACAACAGTGTTTTTGTTCGTGCCCGTCCCTCTAGATGGAGTCGCCCTGGCTTACGTAAGTATATGAGACGTTTACAGGTAAGTGAACCCGATCCCATGTTGAATGAGTATGTTACGCGTCGTCCTACTTGTCCCTTACCTCTCGAACGGTATGTGCTCCCGCGTTTCGGCCCGTTTCTCCCCTCACCTGTCCATCCGCCTGTAACCCCTGCTCCTCTTCCGCCCCCCCGGTGAGACTAACAGTGTAGAGGTTGAGATGGACCCATTCTTGGCGGAGCTATTAGGTGTTCCCTATCCACCCGTATCGCGTCAGACTTTGTTAGAGGAAGATTTGTACTTGAGTGACGAGACTGACAGTGAGGAAGAAGAGGATGGAGATGACGACGATAATAATGATGATGACGGCGATAATAATGACGATGATGACCAGAATGATGACGACCCCTCCGGACAGGGGGACATTGACGGAGATGACAATGATGACGGAGGACGCCCTGATATTCTCGCGCAGTTGGTAAGTGATTTAAATCTCGACAAAGAATCCGATGACGTTTACTACGGTAGAGGGGCGCCACTCTTAAAGTATGTAGACGTTATCGAATTGTCTAGTCGACAGATTGCAAAGTTTAAAACGAGAATGAATCAGTATAAGATGGTGTTTAAGAGTAACCTTCCGCCTATGAAGAAAGAGGATTTAGTAACGGCCGCGTTAGAGGAAATGATGACGTATGCGAAATATCGGGCCCAGTACAGCGGAGGTGACCATATCAATCTCATTGTTGAGAATGTGAAATTTTTCAACGCGATATCGTCTGGTTTCGGAACATCTGAGCACGTTCGTAAACTTCAAGAAAAACTTTTCCAAATTTTGTCTTCGGATGAGAGTGTAGATATTCTGAAGTGTGTGTTTAGTGTCCACGCCGTCAACTTACCCAAGGGGCAGGGCCGTTCGAAAATAGTGAACCTTGCCAAGGATAAACGAACTAAACAGTGTATAGTTAGGATTAATAATAGTGACAATCTGTGTGGACCGAGGGCTATAGTAGTTGGTCTTACCTACCACACGAATAATATACTAGGTCGTCAGCTAACCCCTTCGCAAATTAAACAAATTCGTATAGGGCGACACATTCAGACTGAGCTGGCTGAGGAACTGTGTAACCAGTTGGTCGACTATAATTTAGAGGATTTCACCTTGGAAGATTTGAGGAATGTCGAGGAGATGTTGGATATTCAGATCAACGTTATTTGCGCTGAATCGTTCAACAGTCTCATTTACAGAGGAGAGGATCGTCCTATTCGTGTATATTTGTACAAGCAAGGTAATCACTTTGATTGTGTGTCAAAGGTAAATCAATTCTTTGGATCGGTTTATTTTTGTAACGATTGCTTTACGCCGTACAATAACCTGAATGGACACGTATGCAAGAGGAAGAAAGATAATTGTAAAGTGTGTAGTGGCCATGCGCATGAAGAGTCGACTGTCAGACGGATTTTGTGTATAGTATGCAAAAGGTACTGTATGAATAGCGAGTGTCTGGTAAAACATAGGAGAGAAGTGTGCCCGGTCGAGTATAAATGTGAGACGTGTAATAAAATCATTAAGAGGACCAGGAGACACGTTTGTGGGTATGGAAAATGTCGCAACTGTTTGCAGATTGTCCATTTTGATACGCATAAATGCTTTATGCTCCAGCGCCCCTCAAAAGGTGGACGATGCACGTCAGCTTGTAGGACTTGCCAGCCTGATGAAACAGAAGAGGTGAACCCAGACTGTACTTATACCGAGAAGTACATTTTCTTTGACTACGAAACTGACCAGTCTTCAGGTGTCCACGTTCCAAACATGATTATTGCCCACGATTTTGAAGGGAATGTGTACAGGTTCGATACAAACAACGAGTTTTGTTCGTGGCTCATCGACCGTTCTCATAAGGGTTATACAGCGATAGCTCACTATGCGAAAGGTTACGACACACATTTCATCCTCCAATACTGCGTGAAGAACAGTATTCGCCCGTATACAGTGTACAATGGCTCTAAAATTATGCTCTTAGAAATAAATCACTTGAAATTGAAAATTATAGACTCGCATAACTTTCTGCAAATTCCTCTCTCGAAATTCCCCTCTACTTTTGGTCTTGAAGAGTTAAAGAAGGGTCACTTTCCACATCTTGCAAATACCAGCGCCAATGCAACGTATGTTGGTCCCCTTCTGTCGAAAGAGATGTACTGTTACGAGACTATGATGCCGGATCAGCAAAAGGAGTTTGACAAATGGTATGAGGAAAGAGTGTCTGAAAACTATGTGTTTGACATGGCTAAAGAGTTGTACGAGTATTGTAACTCGGATGTGGACATACTACGTCGAGGTTGTTTACAGTTGCGTGCAGAGTTTCTCGAAACCAATAATATCGACTGTTTCCAGTATCTGACTCTCCCTTCAGTGTGTATGGCCATCTATCGCGCAAAGTACTTGGAGAAAGACAAGTTAGCCGTGTTTGAAGCGGAAAAGAAGGATCAGTACTCGAAAATTAGTATTTCGTGGTTCGAGTCTATCAAAAGTGACATTCAGACCGCAACGTTTGGCGGGGAACAAAAAATTCTAGGTAGTAAAGTTGATGGCTATGATGATTCTACTAAGACCTGTTATCAGTTCCACGGCTGTTACTGGCACGGATGTGACAGTTGTTATCATCCTGACAGTGTAAACAAGGTCACCAATCAGAAATTTGGTGATTTGTTGCAGAAAACTAGAGATCGTACCGCTCAACTCGAGGCTGCTGGCTATAACGTGGTTGAAATGAAAGAGTGTGTCTGGCGTAAATCCCCTCTGTATAGAAAGTTTAAAAATGCTGGCAGTCCGCTAGTAACCCCGCTTAACCCACGCGAGGCATTCTTTGGTGGACGTACTGAAGCGTTCAAACTTAAGGCTTCTTGTTCTGGTGCCGATAATGATAAAATTAAGTATATCGATGTATGTTCGTTGTACCCGACGGTAATGTATTACGACGAATACCCGGTAGGACACCCAGAAAAAATTTTCAAACCGCCAACCTTCAATCCTGACTGGTTTGGCGTAATCAAGTGTAAAGTTGTCGCGCCACAAAATCTGTACCTCCCAGTCTTGCCTGTACGAGTCCAACTTCGAAAAAATGAAAAATTATTGTTCCCTCTGTGTCTAGAGTGTGCAAAATGTAATTCAGCAAGTTGCGACCACACGGAATCTGAACGTGCATTCACCGGTACGTGGTCTACTGTTGAAATGAACACTGCTATCGCAAAGGGTTACAAGATTTTGGAAATTTACGAAGTGTGGAACTTTGAAAAATCGCGAGAATTATGGCGTGGCTACATTGAAGACTTTATGAAAATAAAGTTGGAAACAAGCCCCCATAGTTTTGCGACAAACGAGGAGTACGCGCGAGACATTGAATTGAAAATGGGTATTAAGATAGACCCGGCTAAAGTCGCTCCCAACCCCGCTAAAAGACAACTGGCGAAACTATGTTTAAACAGTCTGTACGGTACGTTTGCCCAAAGACTGAACTTGACTCAGACCGAGTTTGTCACCGACCCGCTCAGATTCTATGAAATCTTACTCGATGATCGTTTGATCGATGTGAATGTATTTTACATTTCAGACGAGATGATTCATGTAAATTTCAAATTCAAGGATGAATGGGTTGAGAATAACTACAATACCAACATCCTTGTAGGTGTCTTCACGACTGCAAACGCCCGACTCAGACTGTACGATCAATTGTCAAAATTGGATAAGAACGTGTTGTACTGCGACACAGATTCGATAATTTACCGCGACAACGGACAGAATAGTGTAAAGACTGGTGACTGTCTCGGTGAGTGGACCGATGAGCTGGGTGGTGGTTACATCACCAGGTTCCTCTCCACAGGACCCAAGTCTTACTATTACGAGACTAATAAGGGTAAAGAGGTTGTGAAAGTAAAAGGCTTCAGACTACACACGAAAAATCTTAAAGATTTGAACGCGAAATCAATGGAGGAAATAATTGACGGTGACTGTGTCGACATTGAGACTCACAACAGAGCGTTTAAACGAGACCCACACACCAAACAAATTGTAAACATTGACGAGAAAAAGACTTTCCGTTTCGGCTTTGATAAACGTACTATTGGTACAGAATTTGATACTTTCCCTTATGGGTATAAAAAATAAAAATAATGTATAGTATATAGTTTGTATAATATATGTTTTTATGTCCCCTCATTTTGTATGTTTACTTTTATATTTTGTGTGTGTGTGTGTGTGTGTGTGTGTGTTTTACATTCAGTCATCATAGTGTATTCAAGTAAGTTTTACTTTTGTATCATGTTTCTGTGTTTTAATTTTTCATTTTATACGTTCACTTTTATAATCAGTTTGTGTGTGTGTTTTACATTCAGTCATCATAGTGTATTCAAGTAAGTTTTACTTTTGTATTATGTTTCTATGTTTGATTTTTCATTTTATATGTTCACTTTTATATTTTGTGTATATTTTTCACCTTATAATCAGTTTGTGTGTTTTATGTTCAGTCATCATAGTGTATTCAACTAAGTTTTACTTTTGTATGTGTTTGATTTTTCATTTTGTATGTTCACTTTCATATTTTGTGTATATTTTTCAGGTCCAGTCACTATAGTGTATTCAACTAAGTTTTACTTTTGTATCATGTTTCTGTGTTTGATTTTTCATTTTGTATGTTCACTTTTATATTTTATGTTCTTTTTTAATGTTACAGTCAGTTTTTATGTTTCAGGTCCAGTCACTATAGTGTATTCAACTAAATTTTACTTTTGTATCATGTGTTTGTGTTTAGTTTTTCATTTGGTATGTTCACTTTTATATTTTGTGTTCTTTTTTAATATTACAGTCAGTTTTTATGTTTCAGGTCCAGTCATCGTGGTGTATTCAACTAAGTTTTACTTTTGTATTATGTTTCTGTGTTTGATTTTTCATTTTGTATGTTCACTTTTATATTTTGTGTATATTTTTCAGGTCTAGTCATTGTCCCGAATAATGTCCCGAATAATATTGTCCCGAATAATGTCCCGAATAATGTCCCGAATAATATTGTCCCGAATAATAATGTCCCGAATAATGTCCCGAATATTGTCCCGAATAATGTCCCGAATAAAATGTCCCGAATACACATTGTTGTAGATTCGAGCGAAGAATTAAACAAACTGGGAAGATTTTAACACCAATTTTACATAAAATACATCGCGATAGAAGATTACTAATTGGTTGAGTATTGAAGACTACATTGTTCTATGTACATACAAACATCCGAGTTGTGTAGACGAGAAATTATAAATCAAAAAGGGTATAATGAGTTGACTTATAGCTATGTGAGTGTACGGATAACTGCTCTCTTATGCTTTGTGTTTCTGCAGTGCGTTATAAGAAACTAAAATTCTGTGAAAGAAATACACAGTACATAGGTAAACACAGTCCCATGATCAGCAATAAAGGAAGATGCGCCAATAAGATGCGTGGCGGGCGTGGTATAGGGATAGATTGATCTCTGAAAAAGTATAAATATAGGTAGCTCTACTTAGTATAATCACTCTTGCTGTGCTTGTCATAGTGAACACATGTGTATGTTGCTTAACAATGTCTCAAGATACAACACGAGTTGATATTGATAGCACCCAGTCTGTTAGTATGAAAAAAAATAATCAAATTGAACAAGTCTCAGAAATATGTCAGGAACCAGATAGTCCCCCGGGTGATGGGCAGTATGGTACGTATCAAGAACATCTTTATCGAGATACAAGGAAATTACGAGTAAAGAATCTGAAAGATACGGCACGAGAATTAAAAATCCGTAGTTTTAGTAAAATGCGTAAAGCAGAATTAATTACTGCTATCGAACAACGTGTATTACGGCATAAGCCGGAGAATATGACAGAGTTTGTTGACAAATTAAATCTATGTGCGAATGGGGTTATTACAGAATATGTTACAGATGATTGTAGATATACCGAGATTTTATTCGATGAGAATTTAAAAGATGTAAACTTCTACTACTTAGCTAAGGGTATTACTCAGGCCTGTTACAAATTTACAGATTCCTATATAGCTGAGAAGTACGGTTTTGCCGAAAGACTGGACTTAACTCAGACTGAGTTTGTCGTCGACCCGCTCAGATTCTACGAAATCTTACTCGATGATCGTTTGGAGGTTGTGAATATAGTTTACATTTCAGACGAGATGATTCAGGTACATTTCAAATTCAAGGATGAATGGGTTGAGACCGAATAGTGATAAGTACTGTAGGTCGTGTAAGCTAACACCACTTTTTACCTTAGAATAAAAATGGTGGTGGGGAAAGTGCAAAAAAGTATAAATAGGAGTACTCTCAGACAGTCTCCTCATTCTTACTGTGGACTTCACAGTGTTCAGACGTGCTTGCTGATAATGGATTCTCCTTGCTGTGGAATTCGTTCTACTACACCTTTTGCGAAGATCCAGAACTTGAGAGAACGTGTTTTGTATACAGTGAAAGAGATATTTTCGTTCAAGAGTAAGTGGAATGGTCAGGATCAGTATGCGTGCGTCTTGGATGATGTAAAAACTGTACTCCCACCACGTTTCATTAAGGAATTCAATGATGAGCTAAAGTTGGCGGAGTTTCGCGAGTCTACTCATTTCTTAATGTACACAGGCATGCAGAAGGCTGAGAAAGGTGGATATGAGTTCCCTACAATTATTTTACCTCGGGCTACTCACGGAGGTTGTTTCTGTATTGAGTTGTGTCAAGAGTGCAAGTGTAGATTTTTTGATCTGAAATACACAGAACCTTGTATGTGCTTAATGCAGTATGGGGAAATTTATAATATGACCAACTATGTGGAAAAAAGTAAGTATCTAGCAGCGCGCGAGTGAATCTAAGTATAAGTGAAATAAAAAATTAAAAACCGTTACAAAAAATTTCTAAGTATAAGTATAAATATTATTATAAGTCATAGCTAAAAAATCTAAGTATAAGTGTAAATATTATTATGAAAATATTTCTAAGTCATAGTAAAACAAAAAAATCTAAGTATAAGTGTAAATATTATTATACCATATTTTATTTAAAAATAAAAATAAAAAAATAAATAAAAAAATTAATTATAGTGCACGACGTCATCATATTAGTAGTAAAACGAATTTTTTTTTCCACGGGCCATCTTGGATGCGCACCCATGACTTACCACTGGCACTTGGCATAGTCTGTGATGTGTACCCAAGTGACCCCATTACTACTCAGGTATAACAAGGAAACTAATCCAATTGATTATTATCGAGAAAATCTGATGTTATTTCATCCATGGCGCAATGAAATTTGCGATGCAGCTGACGTGATTACAAAATGGGCAGATTTTGAAATGATACTTCGAAATAACCAAAGTAAATACATTTACAAATATAATGTAAACCTAAATATTGATGAAGAACTTGAACGTGCACTAAATGACTTACATGAACAGGAAAAGGACACTTTAGATGATGTACCCATTATTAATGAGACATATGATCATGTTACAACTGAATATGAGGTTTTTAATGATAGGCTTGATGAAGCTGATGTAGCCACTGATCTTGGTTCTAGAACTTCAAACATTCCGAACACTGCTACTATATTTTCTTTGCCCCATTTAGTCAATGACGAAGAATATTATTCAATAATGGAACAATTAAATGAGAAACAGAGAAAATATTTATTGCATGTTATCAACTGTGTAAAAACGAATAAAAATTTACCAATTTATAATATGGTTCTTGGGAGTGCCGGCGTTGGTAAATCTCGATTAATTTAAGCTTTACACCAGACATTATTACGTTATTACAAAGCACAATTGAATTACAATGCAGATAGTATGTATGTAATGTTATGTACTCCAACAGGAAAAGCTAGTCATAATATACAAGGTATAACGTTACACAGTGCTTTCAAATTGCCTGTAAATGAAAATAGTGGACCATTAATTCCTTTATCAGCGAGCAATAGAAATTCTACTTATTCAAAATTATGCAATTTAAAATTCATTTTATTAGATGAAATAAGCATGGTTGGAAGTCGTATGTTACGCTACACAGATGAACGTTTACAACAAATATTCGACAATAAAAAGGTTTTTGGTGGAATCAATGTTATCGCCTTTGGTGACTTCAATCAACTAAATCCAGTTCTCGATGCACCACTGTATAAATATTCCAATAAGAGTAATCCATTAGCATTTTTGATTACTGAAAATCCACTATGGAAAATATTTCATTCTTTTCGCCTAACTGAAATCATGAGACAGAAAGAAGATAAACAATTTGCAGAACTATTAACAAATTTAGGAAATGGTAAACTTAGCCAATCAGAACTTGAAATTCTAGCAAAACGAGGATATGTACCATTACCAGACTTTCCAGTAATTCATTTATGTAAAACCAATGAAGAAGTTGATTTATATAATGAAAAAATTGTATCAATATTTTCCAAGAGGACTAAAGTCATCACTGTTACAGCCACTGATAAAATTTTAGATCCCTCCCTATCAGAAACACAGAAAACAAAATTACTTTCAAAATTGGAAACAATGTCTATTCGCCAAACACAAGGTTTACCTTACAACTTGAAATTATGTGAAAATTTGCATTATATGATTACAAATAATCTAAATACAGCTGACGGATTAGTTAATGGCGTTATAGGCGATTTAAAACGAATAGATTATTATGATGAAGACAAACAAAATGTACAGCGGGTATGGTTAAAATTTGAAGATAAGTCTATTGGTAAAGAAGCAAGAGAAATGTGTAAAGAGTTTTGCAAAAAAAATAATATACCTACTAACTGGGTACCAATCAATTACTTGAAACAAAGCATAAAAATTGGCAAAGCATCTACTAATATTGTTTTACGCAAACAACTACCAATAGTAATTGCTGAAGCAATCACCATTCATAAATCTCAAGGATCCACATACAGCCATATTGTTATACATGCGCCAGAAAAATTAAGAAGAAACGAATTATATGTTGCTTGTAGTCGAGTGACATCGTTGAATGGTTTATTTTTTGCAAATTTCAACGGCCATTTCAACTTAAATAAATACAATAACACTGCTAACGATAAAAATAGAGAAGCTGTTCAGAAGTTGGAATGTGAAAGGCCTGTAAAATTTGATTTACAATTTCTACAAGATTATTGTAATCAGTACAAATCATTTATATTTGCAAACATTCAATCTTTACATAAATATTTTCGTTTAGTTAAAGCTGATAAATGTTTTGTCTCTGCTGAATTTATATTTCTTGTGGAAACATGGACTTTTAATACAGATCAATATATTGTAGATGGTTACAAATGTATTTATCGGCATGATTGCAAAGGACAGAGAAGACACGCATATGGTGTGATAATATACATAAAAAATTTAAACCTCAATGACAGTGCTATTCAAATAGTGTTTCAGAATATTGCTTATAAAAAAAGTAAATCAATTGCTCATAATATTGTAGCATTTATATACCATGATTATTGTTTTTGCATTATTTATAGAAGTCCTTCAGAATCATTAGAAAATTTTAGAAAAATATTCAGAGATATGTTTGATACAGTAAAAAATAAAATTCCTGCTACTACAAAAATTATTATAACTGGAGATTTTAATGTCGACATAAGTGAAAATAAAAACCGATCATTTCTACAATTATTTGAAAGCCGCGGGTTTACATCTACAAGTAACTGCCCAAGATGCTTCCACAAACGACAATACTCAAAGAGATTTATGTTTTTCTAATACCGATTTAGATTGCAAGTATTATGAAACTTATTTTGGTCATCACAAACCAATAACTTGTATTCTGAATAAATCTATAGAAACTCCCAGCAATAATGAAAACTATATTTCTATAATTGAACCTTCTTCTCCATCAGAAAATGTACAATCTGTTCAAAATCATGAAAATATGCTTAGAAAAGTTGATAATTTGAATAAACCTAGACTTCCTACAGAAACTCTTTCAGTAAATGCATTTTCTAATCTTGATGGAGTCAGTTGCTATGCAAATGCAACGATACAGTGTTTACTAAATTGTTCACAGTTGATGACTAAACTGAAAAATAATGCTTTACGCATACAAAATGAGGAATCACCTTTTTTTTTACAATTTATGATGAAATGCGGAAAAAGAACAAATAATTGTATGTCATCAAAACCCCTCAGAATATTTGCTGGCCATCCGTTTATATTGCAAAACCAACAAGATGTGTATGAATTCATAGATCGTTTAGCTGAAAAAAGTCCTACATTTCGACAATCTATTCAAAATACAATACTGATTGATAAAATATGTCAACATTGTGGTGACAGCACACTTGAATTAACTGTAATAAACTTCTTAACTATTAATGGCGCTCATTTTGTAAATCAGAATAATATTGATATCAGCATACTTATAGAAGCATTTAAAAAACCTCAACAAATAACAGAAGGCTATATGTGTCCGAATCCTAACTGCAGACAGTTGAATAGTATTGTTCCAGAATATGAAATTACTGAGTCGAGTAATTTATTATTGATATATTGTAACGCTTTTGAATACGATGCGAATACACTGAGTGTAAGAAAAACTGGGAATATTAAATTGCAAAATGTTCCTACATCTCAAATTATAATTGGTATGAAGAGGTACACATTTAATAGCGCAATATTTCACATTGGGAATTCAGTAACAAATGGACATTACATTTCTATAGTACGAACAAAAAACGGTAGTTTTCTGGAATGCAATGATACTAGAATTATACCGCGAACTTGGCCCTGTGACTCTATATATGAATCGTCAGAACCTACAAATTTGTATTTAATTATATATGAGCAAGTGCGTGAATAAATTTACATAATCAATGTAATAAATTATAAAATGATAATAATTAGGCATAGATCAATATATTGATGAGTTCGCAATGATTCAGTAACCTGAGTGACAACGTATACATATAACTTGAGCCACAGTGCAACATGATAAATAATACAAAAGGCGATGAATTTGTTTAGAATAGTATATCGAAAGATTTAGAATGAAGAGTATAAATGAAGCCAGTTGAACAATAAAAGAAAATCTTTAATTCAAGGATAAATGCGATTGAAACAACTAAGTAGTTGGGGAGGGGGGGGGGGTTATATGAGACGGGACGTACATCTCAATCTCAATTCTTAAACTCAACTGATACTCGGATCTCTGGGGATGACCTGGCGGATGTATAGGTACATAAATCAGAAATCGGATACTTATCCATGAAAAAATTCAGGTATATAAGACTTTCATTTTTATTTATTTGTGTATACTTGCATGTTTTTATTACCACATGATATTAATAATGTAATTTAAAAAAATTATGAATTTAGTGTGACGTTTCTATGTGTTCATCAGACAGCCATGAAAAACATCGATACTGAGACTGTTATAGAATGTGCACAAGTATCCAATTTTGTGTCTACCACTGAACATCTGACACCATAAATGCTTTGTTCCTCTTTTGTATGATAAAACGTTAACATTCAGCGCACAAAGTTTCACTGATGAAGATAAACAGCGATACCACACTAGAAGTTTGAAAGAAACAAGCTAGCATTTATATACTACTGTATAGCTACCAGAGAAACAAATTATTTTGGTGTCAAATTGTTTTACATACTATGCAGTATCTGTACTGATGTATTGACAATATTCAGTAAAATATAGAATTTCTTTTATGTATTAGAATTTTAAAAATTAATTATATTTATATTATAATGGTGAAACTATGAAAACTATAATGTTCATTTCTTGAATGAAATAATTCTAGCTTAGCACGGGGGCGGATTCCCCATAAGGCTGAGGCCTCGGCATAATTTTGAATTGGGAAAAATGTGAGCCCCTGTGGGGAGAAATTCTGCTTATTGTTATATTATTTGGCAGAAAAATCTCCTATAGCCTTAGACGCAAAACTGTCAAGTCCACCCCTGGCTGACCCGAGTAATTATCTCCTCGAAAATAGTACGCGTAGTTTTATTTTCAAGCTCACCTTTTAATACTACCTCATCCCCTTTCCTTCAAAAAGTCGGTAAAAATAAAGCTAGCAAAAAGCTCATTGTATTGACTTCAGCTAGACAATGAATGCAGTAAAATTCCCATATAAGTATAGGGATTCAAACAATATGCTTTTGCATGTTTTTTTCTGTTGAAGTATAGAGAATATCTGTTATTATTGTGATTCATAGAATTCCAAGAAAAATAAGCCACAGTTGATCGAGCATATTTTGGCATATTTTCTGCTTTTTTAGAGCATATTCAAGAACATTTGGCCAATTTGCATCACTTTTCGGGAATATCTATCATTTCACAACCATTTATTCAATGAGATTAAAAAAACATATTACAATTTTATATAAAAATTGAGCATAAAAAAGGAACAATTAGATAACAAACTAACAATAGTCATCATAAATGTTATAGTAACTCGTTGAAAAGGAACAAGAAATATTAAAAATAACAAAACAGTAGGAAAAATTGTGAAGACAAAAATAATTTCATCCCTGTTTTGAACTGGTACCAATTAGATAACAAACTAACAATAGTCATCATAAATGTTATAGTAACTCGTTGAAAAGGAACAAGAAATATTAAAAATAACAAAACAGTAGGAAAAATTGTGAAGACAAAAATAATTTCATCCCTGTTTTGAACTGGTACCCAAAATGTCACTAAGATCAGGTAAAGTTGTTGTAGATTGAAACAATAAAGTCAGCAGTTTTTGTTGCTGGTCTCTTTTCAAATTATTATTGAACACACTTTTGAAGGCATTCTGGAAAAATGTATCATTTGCTGTTAAATTTAATTGTCCCAATTCATTTAGTAACATTTTTTCAGATTGCTGTGCTCTTAAATGTCCATATATTCAATCAATTAGGTAAAAACAAAAAATGCATATTGCAATTAATAAGTATAAAAATAGGAATAACTAGATAACTAACTAATAATAGTTATCACAAATGTCACAGCAACTCGTTGAAAATAAAAAATAAAAATAACAAAACAGTAAGAACAACAGGAAGGATAAAATAATGTGTTTTCATTCCTGTTTTGAACTGGTACCCAAAATATCACCAAGATCAGGTAAAGCTGGTATAGTATCCATGCGCATTCATATTGTCCCCAACAGCATTAAACAAGTCTTCATGCTGTAATTCTAAAACACAAATTATACAAATCATAATAAATAATTAGAAATGAAGGCTTAAACATAGTAACACAAAAAATTAGATATTTGAAACATTATTACAGAAATTCTATTAAGAAATCAAATCAATAAACGAAAATACTCACTAAGCTTCTTGGTCAGTAATAAAGTAGCAGTTCTCTTTACAGGTGAAGATAAATTTCGTTTCATTGGAGACACCATTACATCACTTTTCATTAATTCAGATCTGTTGACCAAAGTTTTATAAATTAACTGCAATGAAAAGTAATTCTTATTCATGTACTTATGATATAAAACATCGTATGCAACATGAGAGAACTAGCCATTCGCAATCTTTGCAATTACTTTATAGATTGCATTCATTTCATACTGAAAAAAGTTGGTGTAAATCCAAAATCAATAAATAATGCATCACAGTACCGCAGTAGCCATCTGGCCATAGGTTAAAAGAAAATACAGTTAATAGCTTCCCATGTTCGTTAATTCATTTTCAAATAATCAATAATTATAGCTTCAATTGAATTATAGGTACTTCATAAATCTTCTACCACTAAGGAAATATCTGCCGATCAATATTTAGGATCAAATCGAATAAATGTACTTGTTATGACTATAACTATAATGTAGTTATTAAAATAATGTTCTATTGATGTCACAATGAAGCGTTTATTTCCAAAACTAGCAAAACGCCACTATTATCAAAAATGAGGTTTTTATTGTTTTACAAAGACTGAAACCTGCTAAATCCGATGGCGTCATCCATTATGCGTGAAAACCTACAACAAACCCTTTATAATTGCTTCAAAATATCGGTTTTGTGTCAAACCCTGTTATAAGTTCCGAATTTTCATTCCAAAACCTATACTGTAGAATTTCAGTGTCAAAACCTACTATCTTTGAGTATAAATAGTATATTACATGGAGGAGGAAAAATGCAGTTTCAAGTGGAAGATCTGTAGAGCGCACTGAATTGGACCAGTTGATGAACCCATATCACCGTCAGAACGTTTATTGACTGTTCTTCGTGGTTTTTTTCCCGCATCATCATTTTCGTAACGGTGATATTTCAATTTTATTTTCAATACTTTACTGACACCTTACACTACGCAGGATACATTACAATAATATGATGAAACCTTGGTCCTGTGTCATTTTTCATTTGTGAAAGCAAATCCGATCAGGCGGATCAGCAAACGGCTAAATAGAAAAACATCCGATGAAATGTAGCATTATTCTTCTACAGACTTTTAGACTTTGCTGATTCGAGTCGCTGCTCTAAAATGTATCAATTCACGCGATTCACGGTACGTTTTCCTCTTTTCGAAGTCTTTACGTTGACTTTAATCAAGAAATTCTTTGAGATCATTGTTATCAAGTGATGAACTTGATTATCAAGTCACGAGTTTAGTATGAACAAGGATGAGAGGGAAAAATACTTCAAATAATCTTAACAAACAATTTTTCGAAAAATTAAAAAATTAAAATTAATATGTATTACTGTTATTAGCAATTGAAGCGCTGCTTGGAAAAAGGACTTTTGATCAATGTATCTCTCATGAGAAAAAGCACTGTTTCCACGCAGCGCTTCGATTTTGGGTTCATCAACTAGTCCAGTTCTGCGCGCTCTACAGGTCCTCCGTCGCATGTACCAAAACGCTGATTTTTCTCCCTCCATGTAATATACTATTTATACTCAAAGCCTACTATACGCAATTGTATTAGCTTTCGACATTATCATTTTTGTGCCATCGTTATTATTGAGCCGAAGTACGCGTTCGGTAAGTTACAAATAAATATACTCAGGCCCGGATCCAGCAGGCTAGTCACCGAGAAAATCTCGATGAGCATCGTATTATTAATTTAGGTAGGTATATTGAGTGAGCCGTTAACAAATGGGATTTCTCAGTGGGCCGCTAAATTTCCCTATTTCTGGATCCAGCCCTGAATATACTGTACATCCGCGATTGTGATTTTCTTAGAGAATAATATAATTTTTAATCTTTCGTTCAATCATGGAAGAAGCTCTTCTCAATGTTGATGAGGAATTCTTATTGGTTATTAAGCTTAGTCTCAAGAACTAGTCGATAGTAATTTACGAAGAGTACATGTTCTGCGATTTTGTATTGATTAGAAAATAACTTTTATTAAATCATTCGTTATTCAAATCATCAGTTTTTAGTATCAAAACCTGCTATAAACCTTCCAAAACCTGCTGTGGTTGATTTCAATGTCAAAATCTTAATAAAAAAACCATTAAGAGCAGCAATCCAGGAATTCTGTGTATTGATAGCGAACAGTGTTCCCATCCAATAAAAAAAAAAAAGTAACATAATCTATGCATTTTAACAAGTCGCTACAGTTTTTTGTTGTTGAGGTGAAATCGTGTTTCTGGCGCTTTGCAGGTTTTGGAAATACACGCTTCACATACCCAATGCTTTCCACATTTTCGGAATTCTTTACTACAAGAATGTCAGTCAGCTCATCTATTGTAAATTGCAAGCTGTTTGCAAATGAGGTACATCTGACATTTCTGAGGTAAATATAGTCATCCTTAGCAATTTCCTCTCTTTCCTCCCGCCACTGAACTAATTTCACTTCAGCTGCAATCAATATGTACATTTTAACGTTTTGTGGACGTATAAAGCCATTATTTTGATTCATATTACGCAGATTCATTTTTCATTAGAAACAACGAGTTAATGTAAATTACCTGTACCGTCATTTACACTGTACAAAAAACGGACAGTCCCCTTCTCATAGGTAGTGACATCTTTAACTCGTATAACACCTTTGAAGGTAGAGCGAAATCCAATATTGTTTTCACAAGCAATGGTTTCCAAGGAAGGGAAATTCCAGGTCGATGAAAATATGTCATAGCATTCATCATACCTATAAATTCGAAAATCACAAAATTCCTCAAAATATGGAATAAAGGAGGCAATGAAATAATCACACACCTCCCAAAACATTATGCTACCTAACTGCATCAACTAATAATACAAATCACACTACGCGTTATACAATTCACTGCAAGTTAAGAATTCTTTAAATAAATAAAATGTTCATTTATTATTAGTTTGTTGTATGTACACTAACCATGACTTGAGAGTGTCATTTTCTGTATTCTCAATGGCCATTATTTTCCCGGATATTTCTCCAGTATCACTTTTATTTACTATTACTTTAAACACGTATGGTTGTTTTCCAGCAAGTTCATAAAATGGGGAAAATTCTCTAACCGCAAAGGCACCTGTCAACCATTATAAGAAAATATTATAAGACACAATATCTTCTTACAATTTGAAAATGAAAACTAATGCAATTAATTTACTGGTTTGGTCCACAATTAATAAATTCCGTAATTCGGATTTCCGTTGGGACAAGTACGCAGTGCCTAGCCGATGGACGATTGCAGTTACACTCATGGTGTATCCAACCATGTTGTAGAGTTCTTCCACGAGGTGTAATGTGGAGGAATTTTCCTACAACAATTCCTTCCATCACTACGTTTCAACTAAAGAACTAAAAACTAACCACTTATTAAAAGGTATAATTACCTGCGAAGACATTGTAAGATAACCAGGTAAGGATGGCCGAAAAATAATTTAAAAAAGAAAAAAGTTCGTAAATCGTATACTCTTCTATGACCGTACCATTAGTCTTCTATCGTTTTGTGCTGCGCAATTATATTTGGAATCGATGAGGAAACTCGAGTTCACATATTTCGTTTTTCGACCTTGATCATCGACTTTTTATCGACCTACTTCGCCTTACATACTCAGCGATTATCGTCTAACGAATAGTTGCTGACTCTTTCGCTGCACGGTCCGAATACGCGTCCACCAAATATTTATTGGCGATAAGAATGGACCAGAATTCGCCGTTCACAATGGGTATATGAAGTCGAAGCTTAATACATACCAGATTACCGATTCAGTGGTTATGTTTTTTCTCACCAGGTGGCGACTCTTGTCGCGCGCAGTCCCAATGGTGTAATGGTGTTGGCCGTGTTAGCTGCAAGCTACAGGCTGGTCCAATGAAAATGTAAACAATTTTTAGGGTGTTTGCAGCGCTGCAGCACCCCATTGCAATAGAATACCCGTTGTTTGGGCCAAGGAACGAATTGACTTCCGTAAGAAAAACACACGGAGCGAAGCCAGATGTACCGCCAGTTACAAGAACTAACTGAAAGTGGGTAATTTTGCTACAGTAACCAAAAACTGTAACTGTGTGACGTCAACCGTTCGCTTATAAAAAAATGAAAAAAATATCTATTCTACACTAGCGCTTCTACAATTTGCATAGTCCCCAGAAGTCCCAATGGCAAACACCCTGTTACTACCTCGCGATTCGCGAGGTCGCTTGTTAATTCTCGTGCCGTATCTTTCAGATTCTTTACTCGTAATTTCCTCATATCTCGATAAAGATGTTCTTGATACATACCATACTGCCCATCACCCAGGGGACTATCTGGTTCCTGACATATTTCTGAGACTTGTTCAATTTTTTTAGTGAGCCAAGAAGGTCTCAGTAGTAATTGGGTCACTTGGGTACACATCACAGACTATGCCAAGTGCCAGTGGTAAGTCATGCGTGCGCATCCAAGGTGGCCCGTGGGAAAAAATTTTTTTTACTACTAATATGATGACGTCTTGCACTATAATTAATTTTTTTTAATTTTTTTTATTTTTTAAAATAAAATATGACATAATAATATTTACACTTATACTTAGAAATTTTTTTGTAACGGTTTTTGATTTTTTTTAATGTACACTTATACTTAGATTTTTTTAGCCGCAGACATCTTTGTCACCCTCGCGCGCTGCTAGATACTAGAATATCACAAACTGGAACAATTTTCGCATATCCGATTTCAAGTTTGCTATCCAACTACTTTTCCTCGCACTCTTTCTGAAACGACATCGCAAATTTTGGCGCCTTTGTATTTCTTCCCCATTTTCATTAATTATGATTTCAACTATCTCACCTGCCGTTCGATCACAATGGAATTCCATTGTGTTCTTGTTGATAGGTATTACGCTGGTACATGATGGACAGTTTGTAAATTGCGGTAATATTTTATGCGCAATATAGAACTCGATGATATCATCAACTGAAAATGCCGCCATCGTTACTGGTAGGGTTTCGTGGCATTTTTGCCCAGTACAAAACGGAATTATCGGAGGCATAATTATTCCAGCGACTTCAAAAGAAACGTATACACTTGCAACAATGAACCTATTCGATCATCTATGTAGGTACGGGTCTAAGAAATGATGATCAGAGTTGCTGATTTGCAATTTACGAATGTCAACCTGTCAACAATGCATACGGCCCCAGGTTGGGTTAAGATCGGATAAGTAAAGATAGCTAAAAGAATAAGTTCCCAATTTTTATACCATATAGGTATATTTCGATATTATCTACATTTCAATATATTATGTATACAATCGTGTATCGTAAGAGTTAGCAGTTTTCAACCCCAACAATACGTACGGCTCATCTAAATTAAGTTCGGATAGGGAATGACAATTAAAACACTAATTTGTTGGTTTTCATACTACCTAAGATATATATTTAATTTATACCTATTACTTTTTACGTTCCAACATACAATCGCAGATTTTGAAAGTCAGCAATCTTTAACTCCAACAATAAGTATGGCGGCAGATTGAGGTAAGTTCGGTTAATTTGTCGATTTTCATACTATATAAGATATCTTGTTAGGTAGCCTATGTAAATTCTAAAACACAATTGCACATTCTACAAGTTAACAAATTTCAACCCCAATAATAGCTTCAGAATGGGTTCAGTTAAAAAAATAATTCGTCTATTTGTTCAAATTTAAGACAGGTTGTCATTTTCTCTCCTATGAATAAACAGTGAAAGTTCTGCAGAGAAAGTACGGAGTTAATCACATTAAATATTGTTTGGCCTTACTAATTAATATTCACGCGCCTTGGCTTAGATTCAGTCCAGACGTATTCCGTGTTACAGCAGAAGGAAGAAAGTTATTAGAAATGAAAAGTCCTATCAAAGGAAAACAATGTTCAGGTACAGATTTACTGGATAATTTGAATTTCATATTAAAAATTTAATGGTGAATACAGTTTGTCAAAAAAACATCCGTATTATGGGCAAATCCAGTTGGGTTTAGCCATGAGTAACTTGAAATGTGGAATTCTCGTTCATTAATTGTCCTGTACAAAAAGTGCTGTGGAAGTACTTGTCCCTTTTGATGAACTTTTTGTGTACGAACGAACTTATTCCTGTTCTTAGGAAGGTGTACGTCAGGTACATCTTACTTTTTTTGGTTCAAAATGAAACAGCATTACGTAGATTTGAAGGTTGACATTTTTCGTATCAAAATTAGTTTTTGTAACTTACATATTAGTAATGATTGTACGACATTTTTCCAAACGTAAAAAAGTTCAAAAATATTGAAAAAATTATACTCCTACATAGACAATATTTTATTGTTTCTATTACATTGTAAACTGAAACTAAAGTTTATGAATAAATATACGATTCTAAGAACGTATTTCAAAACTTTTCATCCGATTAAATTGGCGCGGATAATTTCACAAGTCTGCAGATAACAGCAATAATGTCATCAATATGTCCTATGATATTCCAAGGTATCTCATTTCATAATTTGGCTCAGCACAAGAATCGTATCTGCGAAATATCTGAAACACATCGAGACAGAAATCTCGAAAATAACAGAGAGAAATGTGAACGAAGTATTAAGTTTCAATTTCATTACAGTAAGAACACACGACTTTCTGGATTCAGAGTATATGAGTAAATTTTTCCTATTCGATGTTCTATATAATATTTTACTGCAGCGCAGATTGACTCGAACCCAATAAAATCATCTAATTCAGTACAAACAGTCAACTGAGCTTCATTTTTTACTGATTTCAGCAAACGGCACTTATGAAATTTTTTAACAACGGGTATAGTATGGGTTATTCTTACGAATAGAAGGCATATTACAAATGTGAGTTATTAAAACTAATAAACGTATAGTCTTTATCGAAAATGAAGAAAACTTACAGGTGATGCAGATATACAACAGTTAATGAAGTTAGAAATCGCAGCTTGGGAATAAATTTAGTCGAGCGAAAATTTCCCGCAGCCATCTACTAATAGTTGAGCTGTTTCGAAATCGTACCAATTCGAACACATGTCCAATAGATTACGACCCTGTGTGTCATCAGAATCAGGAACCAACTTTCGGAACGTTCGAAACTCTAATCGCATGAAATAAAAAATCATTTTGAAAAACACCTATTTCCTTGAAAAATAAAATATAGTAACTGTGAGAAATAAACTATCTACGGTCACAGTTCCTAAAATTCTGACCACTTCAGTATTTTTTCCTGATGAACTGCAAATGTGCATAGCATCAACACTAGAGGCAGCCGATGTTGAAGATTTAAAACTGAAGCATTATCAAATTCCGAATTTTTCAAAAGAAGCAAGGAATTTTTGAAAATTATGAGTTAGCTGTACAAACCTGTAGGGAATGGTTTCTGAACTTTAATTGATCTACTCACCAAATTCGGCTAATCTTCTAGCAGTCTCTGCATAATATGTTCTGTGTCATCAGTTGATGAAGGTTTCTCTAAATTCCCTAGTGGAAACAGATTTCCCTCTTTCAAACAATGAGAAAAATTTCTCATTCAATCAGAGAATCACACTTTACTCATTTCATCAATTGTTTGTTTACCTGTTATGTTTTCGAAAATCCACCACTTTCGGCGGCTCTTTCGCTGCGAACTCCCCAGTGTTTACTGGTGAACGACACTGCGCATGTTCATCTACAAATCGTTCACCAACGATACTGATAAAATGCGTGCGGCGTTAAAGTAGGCTTTTACCATTTTAATAAATATTAAATTATATTGTGCTCTATACATCCGCCACCGTAAAAAATACGAATTTCATTCGACACTGAGCACCCGAATTATGCTGTGTGAATCTAATTTGACATTTTCGTGAAAGCATACTACGTTCCTGTGTTATCAGCCGGTAAGTATTTTCGTGTTCCCTTTTTTAATATACTGGAGAATAAGTAATTTTTGAAAGTGACGAGAATTTGTTTGTTTAGAGCACGCCGATTTACTTCAGAAAAGAACCTGAATTCGGAAACTGAGCACTAGTAACTGAATGAAAAGAAAACGTAAGTACGGGTCGTAGAACTGCGTATAAAAACTACCGGAATATTTACGCATTGTAATTAGTGAATAATACCAAAAATTTCTGTGAATGTAGAACCATAAGACGTCCAGTTCCATAGTCGGGTTTTATTTACGTTGGAGAAACACGATGCTGTATCTGAATTGATTTACTGTAGTATAAATGTTCATTTTCATAATCGACACCACCTGTTGCGAGATGTATGCTCATGCTACTTCAGTGTTTCCAACCACGTATGTAACGTTAGTAACAAACTGAATTTTCTCATTTACTGAACATTGTAGTAACAAAATAGACTTTTTTATCACTACTATATGGTGTCCGCTCTCTCTAATTTGTGCAGTAGGTCGGATCTGAACAAGAACTGAGTAACCATACTCACACTTATAAGTAGCTTAGTCTGAACTGAATACGACGGTTTTTTACGTTTTTACATTTTCGAGTGTATAGGAATGATGCTTGAAAATCTTTGAGACATGTTCAGGTATACTTATCCCGACGATTTCTAGATACTCTTTTTGTAGTATTTACCAAGTGAACACGTCTTGGTTTCCTTTGGTTTCTTATTCTAAGAATGTGTGATGAAATATTAATTCACGAGTGACGTTCCCAACCAATTTTGTGCTTGCTAGATAATGATTTTGTAGAAGTACCATACCATTTTCAAATATGATGAGATGGATAATTGTAATCGTACTAAAGTAGTTTTTTTAGGCTCTTGAATCTACAGAAACGACAACTAATGAGTCAAAAACAACGGTTTTATTTATGTGATAAATTACAATTCACTTAATTCACTTGGGTGAATATCGAACAATATGTACGCTAGTACACGGGTTAGGAGCCATATAGTGGGCGTATGACCAGGTCTTATGTAAAACTTCCGTCGCTCGTTATGTTTATATAGTACGACATGAACTGAAACAAACAAAATATTAGACCTATATTAATTTGTATGGTGAAAACGTGTTTTCAAAATGGAGCTTTGGTATTCAAACTGTTCATAACCAGAAAAAATAGGAAGACATGAAACTATTCCAACCGAGGAAAAATTTCTCGTAACCCCTCGAAGCGAAGACGAACCTGGTCATTGAAGGTAACTTTATCTCCCCCCACTAAGACGTAATATTATAGAAAATCTAGGCTGATTCATTTTTGTATACAGAGACGTTAGGTAGGTAAACCAGTCGCGGAGGTCTGTGATACTTGTTATTACAGTGTGGATTCTCTGGCATTTACCAAATGACGGTTGAAAATTAAATAGAAGTTCATTTCACAGGTTGGGGACTCGGAAATTTTTTTATTTTGCCGATTTTAGACGTATATTCCTACATAGTACGAAAATGATTTACATCTCACGATTCATTTAGTGATGGACGCCTTAGATTTACACAAGAAAAACATCTTGCAGGGGTTCGGAGGTTTTTTGTATGTATTTGCTAAATACTGTCAAAAATCTAATTTTCAGGGCCAAAAAATCTGCACTCTACTTATTATATTTACGAGATATCTATGCGTTAAATTTAAAAACATCATTTTTGATTGTTGAACGGTTAAAGGAAGAATCTAACCAATTTTACACAACGAGTGTTGGATTTTGTGTATGGAGTAGTGTTTCATGAAACAAAATTGCCACTCGCGACGCACTGTACAGTCGATCAAAAGCAGTTTTTTGAAAAAATGAATGCCTGTACTAACGTGTACTAAGATACTAGTAAAGATTGAGCCAATTTTCCAAAAAATTCGAACTAGCGGTGCAGTAAAATGGACCCTAATACATTCCAACATAACGTACTAAAACTAAAATAATAGCCCGATCTAACTTGGAAAATCGGGGCTAAAAATAATTGCATACATTTTCCAACTTCCGTATTCCTCCCTCCTCAGCGAAAATTTCCTCTACTATAGTCACGCCAATGCCACTGTCTGGTGTTCTTGATGACAACGCCGGTGAGGCCTGTATAAAAATAATACATAAATATTTGTAACAGAACCGAATGTGTAGTGGTACATTTATAACCTGCGAAAGTATCGGGACCGTTTTCGGCGAAGCAAACGTATCAGTATCCAGTGCATCAGCTATTTCAATGTCCGTTGTGGGAACGATTATTTCCAGTTCAGGGTTTTCGTCATACTGTGTGTCATCATCATTTTGATATTCTCCACCGGTGCGTAAGACTTCTGGACGTGCCATGGTCAAATTCTTTCGACGCTGTTGCTTCATATTTTCATACAATTTTCTCAGTTGGTCTTCGCGTCTCTGAAGTATGAATGCATTTATATCAGATACACAAATCTGAGAAACATAAATAACATGTACAAATGGCTACACACCTCGACTATACGTAGAGGCGAGGCGTATAATTCCTTGGTTACATTTGTCCATGCAAGTCGTTTTGGAGCCGGACCACAGTTAGTGGTGCGCGGATGATATAATACCGGATACTTTTTTTATTATTCGAGCAAGCTCTGTTTTTTCATCTGATGTGAAGTTGATACGTTTGCTGAAAAGAGAAGAGATTGAGTAAACAATTATCGTATGGTGATGGCAAGAAAGATTCTGGTGTATTACAATCGAGATACTTACAGCTATTCACTTTTATCGGCCATACTGAAAACTATCCGACCAAATAAAATAACAAACACGTTTTCAAATTTCCACTTTTCATTCAATCACGTTTTCTCGCATTTTGCCGCAGAATTGATGGATGATAATTGATAACAAAACAATGATAAGTGTACGCTGCTTGATTGGTTTATATTGTACAGGAGTATACCAACTCGATTCTTACTTAAGTAAGGCTCTAAGTAAATAACGTTCGAAAATACCGATTTATTTTTGGGGGCCCTTTATTTTTCACTTCACTTGAATGTTAAGTTTCCCCTCAACGTTGTCTGATTATACCGCCCTTACTCGATTATCTTACTCGGGATTTAGGGCCGATTCTCTGACTTTATCTGCTGCAGCGGTCTCATCTTCCGCAGGGACACTAGCCTCAGCTTCTACGGTGACCCTATTTGTTTCGAGCGTTGATGAATTTTGATCCAATATACTACTAACTTCCATTGGCAATGACGAGGGTAAACAATTGAATGTAAGGATTAAGAGGTAAAGAGGTTTCAATTTATAGGCGACGAACAAGAAGACGACTCCACTTGAGCGACTTCCAACTTGTAGGTATGTAGTTCTCATGTACCTACCCACTGAGGTACATACTTAGTCTGAGTAGGTATGTGAAAAAAAATTCAGTAGCTATTCGCGATGCGATACTGCTGTAGAAGCGCTAGTTTCCATGCGTATCAAAAAGGTTATCAATCAAAAATGCCCTATTACAGTATTACAAATACAATGTGACAGAAATTCAAAGGCGTTTATCAAAAAAATTTTGTTTTTGTGAATGTAAAAGTTGTTCGCGAGAGGCGAGACAATAATCTTTCATTGAAAGAAATATGTATAATTATTTGTATGATACAAACAAACGTTTGTTTTATCTCTTATTCTTCAATGTTTATTTGTGCATAGGGGAGAGTTGCCCAAGTTGGACCAGTTTAAATTTGACCTCACCGCACTCGGCCGCATATGCATGAAATTCAGATCTTGATACACCTTTGGTGAAAGCAAACCCTTGACTATATTCCCCCAAAATTTGGAAGCGATATGAGAATTAGGGGGTGGGGGGAGAGGTTCGAAGACAAAAATTCGTGGTCGGTCCAACTTAGGAGCCCGTTGCTCAAGTTGGACCAGCGATGCCGAAGTTGGACCACCCAGTTTCCCAATTTGGACTAGTCTGAAAAAAAAATAAAAAATATACGCTGCAATAATGAAAAACATGTATTAAGTCATGAAAATATGAAATGTAACTACATTATTGTTCACAAAAATAAAAAACATAGGTATATCAGAGTCATAACTTGAGCTAGTAGAGGTTTGAATGCACATAATTGTGTCAAGATCGAAAGAAAGTAGACGATTCTGTCTTGACGTTGAGCCTAATGTAGTAACATTGATGTGTTTTACAATATCAGTCAATGGCACTGACAATCAATCCTCCTTCTCGTGATAATAGAATATGCTGCCATTCTTGTGACGCAAGAATGTCAATTCTGCGGTTTCTGAATCGTCATGAATTTCAAGTAGACGACCTACATAATGCTTCTCACGCACCTTACCCTGTTCTAGAGGAATTTGCACAATATAAAAATTATTACGATGTAATTCAACTTTTTCCGGAGTTTCATTAGGCCTATCATTAGTTTTAAGATCTGAAAATGTCTCCTCATCGAAGCTTGAATCGAGCATCTTCATGAAATTTTCATCATCACTTACTTGACGAATCATCAATTGATGTCTCTGACGGGATAAGCGAACGACGTGCCTTCTTCTTTGGAAGCTGACGACTGGAACTAGGAATATTCTCTGTTTGATTTGAGGTAAGACCTTTCTTTGCCACAGTAGTTGGTCTGAAAAAGAAATCAAGGTATGAAAAATAAAGTGAATGCAAGAAACCCTACTCATTTTCTGGATGGAGATTTACTTTTTAGGACGTCCTCTTTTTTTCACTTCTTTTGGAACATTTTCTTTCGACGAATTTTTGGCGGCCAATTTCAATCTGTAACCAAGCAAAAATAAAAATCTAATCAGTGACCTGAAACTTTAAAGCTGTAGGTATGCAAAAATAACTTAACACTCACGATTTCTTGGCTTCAATTTTCTTTTTTCCTCCGCTCAGTTTCCAACTTCTTGCGTTCACTAAGTACCAGTTTATCTTTAAGTATATGGAGATAAAGTCAAAAGCTCTGCATCTTGTTTCTCACGCCCACGTTTTTGTCCTTTTGCACCCTTCTTGGCTTCTGGTATTGGGGAAATTATTCGGATAACAGTTTCAATATGAGAAGAATTTGAAGGAGTAGCTTCACAGGGTGGGTCTCGTTGTGGTTCATGTGACATTGTAATCATTGACTGAGTATTATCAATTTCTGCTTCGACACCTAATTCATTAATGACGGGATTAACTTCGGCATTCACTTCAATGGTGACAGGATCAATTTCAGCACATACTTCATTAGCAACAGAATGAACCGCAACTTCATCCTCACAATCTAAATTCAGGGCATCGGCAGCCGCATACTTGTGCTCTGGAAAACAAAGTGGATCTATAGGCCAAATTCCGCTCCCTCGGAATGCACCCTCAGCATTCGTCAACGTTGCAGCTTGATAGTATGCATCTTTGAACAATCTTGTTCGCTCGTACATGGATATTGCTCGGCCTGCATTCTCTTTATCCGACAGCCACCCACTTTCCGCGCTAGAAAAGAAATGTTGGAGTGGTTTGAAGAATGCTCATCTAACAGTTGCAGTCTATGGGTTGTGTGGCTAGGCAACTGCAGACAATGTATCCCATTATCACGACAGAAATTTATTGCAGGGAGATTTTTTGAATGAGTTGTATGCCCATCTAGTAATAGGAGAACTGGTCTTTCTGGGGCGCAGTTTGTGTATTTTTGAAAGTGAATAAGCCATTCAAGGAAAAGACCTTTGTGTATGTAACCAGTTTCAGAGATTCTCACAAGACTATCTCTTGGCTTCCCTATTTTAAGCGCTGGAGGCATATCCTTCTGCTCCTTCTTCATTTTGAAAATGATGAGTGGTGGCACGTAATTCCCCATTGCACTGACGCAGCACACTGCTGTGGTGTTCACGCCCCGTTCAGCACTCTTTGCTTTTCCGACCTGTCGCCTTCCTTTTAGCGCCATAACTTTCTGTACGGATTTCTGGACTGTGGAAATACTGGTTTCATCAACATTGTATATATTTTCTGGTCCCAGGTTGTATTTCTCCACAGTCGTCTGTAAGAGTTTGAATCTTATAATTTTACAATATAATGTAGCTGGATCTTTCGGTAATCCACAAAATATAGCACTGTATGGATCGGCGGTTCGTAAGATTTCAAGAAGTTTCTTTGAAGCTCGCGGCTGTCATTACCTTCTCTCCTTGTTCTTCTTGTTCCCCTTCCTTGTCTTCTACTCTGTTATCATCATCATCTTCTTCTTCTTCATCTTCGAACAATCAATACTGCTGCTGTTCTTCTAGTTCCTCATAAATGGAATAAATGGCCATAAATACAAATTAATATTTGTACTTGTTATTGAAAAATTACGGGCATGAAACACGCAGACATAATATTTTGAAGTGAGAGATCATTACTCACCACATCAAAACCATCGTCCTGGACGACCGATTTCAGTTCCCACATCTATCTGATCTGTCACCACCTCGCTCAAATTGTTCAGAAACTGTAGTATCGCTGGAGACTTCAATCACTTGGTAAGACTCTTTGGCCTTGTTGACATCAGATACATTTGACTCGTTCTCAGCACCAATCTTGCCTTCCACATTAATTTATGGACTCTTCCTCTACAATTTTGGTTGCTTCTCGTTCATCTGATTCATCGGGTACCTTACAAACTGATCTTGAGGTCAAGGGTGCGTTTAATGTCTGAACAAGAATACAAAATCAGTTCAAATGTTATCACCTAATGTATACTGGTGTAACGCTAATGGGTAAAGAAACTATGAACATGATTGAAAATAAACATTTTAGAAATGCAATCTGATTTTATTATTATTCATCATTCGAACAGTTTATCAAAGACCTTCCACAACTTTCACTACTACTTTTCTTCCAATTTATTCCTTAAAAATTCAATTTTACCATATTTTAAGGCACAAGGCAAAAGTAAGAAGTCGGGAATGTTGATTATAAACCTCAGCACAAGAAACCACGGAACTGATATTTTCTAAAGCATAAGTCATATGGCATAAGTTTTGATTATAAACCAGCCTTAACTAATCCTTAACTAATAAGTCCATTTAGTAGGAATTTTCACGATGTCCATGGTACAACATGGAAAAACGACCAAGGTACAACACCTTCAGTTTTTCACGAATGACTCCACAAAATATGTACTTGTTTATTGTTCGTCAAAATAACTACGCAGTAATATTTACTTACCGGTAAGTCACTAACTCCCACAAACCACCTTTTATTAAAATACAAATTTGTTCGTGATAACTGCTTCGACGAAATCACGAAATAAAAACTTTTCTCTCCTATTCAGTGTTGGCAAATTCCCGGGAATTAAATTTTTGACCGGGAATTTTCAACAAATTCCCGAGAACAGGAATCCCAGCTGGGAATCGCCTGCGATTTGGATTCTATGCGTTAAATACATCATTTTCAGACCATTGCCAAACTTTTTTGATAGCAAATAGATCAGTCCCGGGAGAAAGAGAAAGCAATAAACAAGCATAGATTTGCAGGAAAGTTGCTTCAAGTCCAAAGTCCAAAACTCCAGTAGCCGAATGCCGGGGTTTTTAATTCATTGTTCTAAATTCTAATCTTTACTGATTACTGACTTCCGCACATGAAATTGATTTCTCAACCTTTTTTACTTATTTGAATTGGTGGGTGCAGAAACGACTTAAGTCACATTTTACAAACTTTCAGAGGAATAAAAAAAACGTTTCGAGCTCGACCCAGTCATTTTGATGAAGATTATTGTTAGCAAACCTGCTTTCTATAACTAGACAAGTCATCCCTTGCAGTCCATTGCTGGCGAAAGAACAGTATTCTTGCTATAGTATCAAAAAAAATTTTGACTTAAGTTGTTTCTCCGCACTTTGAGGTGAATGTGAGCGACTTATGTTATTTTTTCGCACTTTGACGCCAAGATAAAAATAAAATAAAGTTCGAATTCAGCTTCAAAACTTTTTATTGTAATACATTTTACAAAAATAAAGGAATTTTAGGCTAATCGGCGTGCCCAAAAGTGCTGTATTCTTCTTTTGTCCGGTAAATACGGCTTAAACTTGAGCAAATCTGCTTTCTTTGCTGGAGGCAGCTTATGGATTGCATTAATTTGTTCAAACTGGTGTGGAATTGGTACACTCTGTGCTCGGTGTCGGAGAATGACGGTTGAATTTAGAAGGCCATCGATAAATGGCATTGCAACAAGTTTGCCATGGTCAGACTTTTCCACTTTGTAATGATGATATCGGGAAATCAGAAACGTTTCCTTGTCTTTTTTCTTTTTTTGCAATCTGCTTTCCTGGCTTACGGCATTTCTGATATAATGAGTGGAGCTCCACTTGTGCAGATTACAAAAAGTTTTCCGTGTCGGTACCGTGACTGTGAATTTGGGGTTTGCATTAGCAATAATGGCGCAGTACTCCTTCGATGTATAAACACGATTCACCTTACGAATAGCTCGTTTTACTGTGGCGAAGGTTCGATCATTCGGTAGGAAGGAGTGTCCTCTCATTGGGAAGTACAACTGAACACTGTCAAATTTCTCTTGTACTAAGGACATAAACAGAGTGAGCACAGGATGGTTCTTATTCTGTCCAGAGCAGTTGTCACAGAAGGCATGTAATTTTCTGACTGTTTGTGGAATGTTGTGCTCAATGTAATCCATTAATAATGATCCAACTTCATTGGCCCCTTTGCCACCAATAGTTTCATCATACACATAAAACTGCGATTTTCCACTTTTAAAGTTACAGATGCTGAAAACATTAACAGTGAGCTGCCTCAGATAAAACGTACTCTGGATTGGAATACTTGGCAAGCTCAAATTTTGCATGAAGTCGAAACTGATACCCAGTGTATCTTCTTCCGTCTACGACAACTGCTGGACTTCTTGAATTTTTTTGTAGAACTTATTCGCTCGTCGTAAATGAACAAGTTTCTCAGCAACAAACACTCGTTTTGCATTACAGTTCAAAGTTGGATTGCAAATCTTGGTCGATAACTCCTCGCAAGTACAACAAACGTCAACTTGTGGTTGTTTAAAATGCAAGTTAAAATTCTCATTGAACACTTTCAAGTAGTACCAATATGAAACTTTCTGGTCAGAATTGCGTTGGTTGTACATGCTGCATATGATTTTCACCGACAGGTTTTCCTTTAGATAATAATAATCATGTCCGGCGTAGTGGCTCAGTTCGACAGGGAATGAACCAATATGTTCTTTTACTTTTCGAAAAACTTCATCTGGTACAGCATTTATTGAACGACCCTTTCCTCTCTTATCTTCTGGCAAATCACCCGAAACTAGGCAGTGTGTAATTCGCTTCATTCGGCTCTCACTTACTCCAAATACATTACAGAAGCATCGTTTGCAGACCTCAAACCGACCATATGAACCATTCAGATGATACTTGAAAGTTCCAACACGTTCAATGAATTCTTTCTTTCGATTCTCACCCAAATTACGTTCACGTCGATGTTTAACTGGGACCAGCTGTATTGCATTGCACAGAATAAGACCCTGTTCGTTTTTCGTGCTGCATGTTAGAAAATTGTTGAGTAATTCCATCTTTAACTGATCGGGCACAATTTTGCACTTCCTACCGCTGTAACAATAGAGAAAAAGATAGTTCAAAAGTCCTTTATCTTTGCTCTGAAGTAAATTAATTGGTTAATAACACCTACCATTTTTCGTGAACTGCAAAATTACTCTCGCGAGGAGCTGCTAAATTTCCTTTGTAATTGACATACTGCATATGTTGTAGTCGAGTTTTCTTTATTGAATTTCGTTTGTAGTTTTCGCCATGGTACAGCCGCTTTCTGCACTTTCCTGTCTTTGCAGTTGAAGAAGCAGAAGCAGTCGATGATGCTGGAGTAATATTGTCTGGATCTTCCATCTTTTGAACTTGAATACACAATACACAAGCAGTGCCAAAGCAAGAATGAGCGAGAATGATGAAATCCGTGATAATACTGATAACAGAATACACAAACATAGCAAAACAACTTAAGTCATGACTTGAGTTGTTTTTCTGCATACTCTTGTTTTTCGATACCTCCAACATAGTACTTCCCCGTGGGCGACTTACGTCATTTTTACACAGACGAAGCTTCATATATGGAACGTAATGACGTCATAAACATGAATTGGAAAAAATGTGACTTAAGTCGTTTCTGCACCCACCAATCCATTTATCGATACAGTATGCAAATTCCAGCCTACCAGCGATCAATTCATGAAAAAAAATTATTAAAATTCCCGAAATTCGCGAAAATTGGGAATTCCTGGCCAAAATGAACTGGGAATGAGAATCGAATTCCCGGGAACGAGAATTGGGAATTCCCGATGCCAACACTGCTCCTATTCACTATAAACAGTGATAATACCACAAAAATCATACTCCACGATCACGCGATACGATTGCTGTGTTGCCAAACATCTTCTACATGACGTGCCGTGACTAGTTTTTCGATAATGTCACTAGAAGCGCAAAAGTCCCATGGTACAACAGTCTCACCTAATGTTGGAAAGTGTTTTAAACTTTTCAATAAATCAGTAACGGCCTTTATAGAAATGTTGTTCCAGGCAGCCCAACATATTAGTTCTGACTTGAAGTCTACTTTACCAGGATTATCATAATTTGATTCACATTGCTGTAGAGGATCCAAAAGTAATTCTTCATCCGAACTCAATTCCAACAAGGCAGGTCTGTTACTGATAGCTTCATTAATATCAGTAACCACACTACTTGCATCACTTCTACTCTCATCCTTATCACTAGAACTAATAAAGTTTACATGCCTTGATTTTCCCCTGCGTTTTAACTTTTGGTGCCACGAGTAAGATACATATTTCCCCTTATAAAAGAATTTTGGGTGTGGTTGAGAATGAGCCTTTGCTGATTTCTGATTTATATTCATCAATTACTAAACAGAACAAAAAGTCAGAAAGAATTTTAAAATAAATATTCTGCATTACAATCATGTTTTTCTTGACACACAAATATTGTTAGTAAAGGAAAAGCCACATGAAATTAGCAAATGTTAGTAACAAATCATGCACGTAAATATTCCTCCTTTTTTTTCAACACTCAACGGCCTTTATCCAACCCTTAACCAATATAGAACCACATGGCTACTTAACGACAAACACTCCATGCGTGGCTTCTTCAGTTTGCTTGAAGGTTTATATTGTGCTGAATTGCTGAAACCTAAGAATCTCAATTCCGTTGCATGCCAGCATTTTTAGTCAAGGACCACAAAGTTTGTCCCTAATAAAGAATTCTCAGTAATATCTATATCATCAAATTTAATAATTTATTTCTATTATTTCCATCATGAAGACCGGAACCCTACTCAACCGCACACCGTTTCCTCAACAGAAGAACGTACTGAGTTACAATTTATGATGTGTTCCAACAAACATTACTGGGTTTTGAGCGATAACTACAACCAGGCGCGAAGCCATGGGGGGACGCTCCCCCCAAGCAGTTTGTAGAGTAGGCTGAATCGGCAAAAACGTTTGCCAGTTGGCAAAATCGAGTTTTTTTGTTGGAAATTTGGGAAATTTTAAGGTAGAGTTGGCAAAATCGGACAAGTCGAAAGCTGTTTTTGCTGGGACAGTTGAAAATTGGAAATTTTAAGGTAGAGTTGGCAAAATCGGCGAAAACATTTGCCAGTTGGCAAAATCAGACAAGTCGAAAGCTTTTTTTTCTTTCTTTCTTTTTTCTTTCTTAGACAGTTGGAAATTTGAAAGGAGTTGGAAAAGTCGGACAATTTGCCCTCCCTCCTCCCCCAGGAAAAGCTCTTCGCTACGCCAGTGGCTACGACAAGACGGAAGTAAGGGATGGGAGGGAGGATGAAACATACTTCTAACTGTGCAATTTGAGTGGGATAGTGTCATGATGCATGTTCTTTACAACGATCAGGAAAATTCTGAAATGTCCTCTCCCCTCGATAAAGCCTCTGATCGAAGATCAAAATTGGTCAATTGAAATTTTTCTGTGGATCAAAAACAACCTCCTACTGAAGGAATCCTGAGGGCTTTCAATGACGGGGGCTTGTGGTGAAGGAAACACTTCGAGAAGCAGGCGGAAACCTTTACTGGGACAACTTGTAATGGGGAGGTGCAGGTGGAAGAGCAGTGGGGGAGGGGGATGATGAAGGTCAATGATGGGGGAAGTTGCACACAAATGAACGATAGCAAAGTGGCTCACATTTTTGCTCTCCCATTCTCTATTCCTCTGTCCACCATTCATTCTCGCCCTTTATTTCTCTCATATCTCGCCTCCCTCTCACTTTCTGTCTCACCCCCTCTCTCCCTGCACGGTGCACATTCGTCTTTCTTTCCCTCCCTCTTCCCTCTTACTTCCTGTTTCTGTCAATTTCCCTCTCTTTTACGTGGCCTTTTCGACATGTTGTAAAGTTATTGTGTCAGTGAATGTGAAAGCATGTAAAAATAACCACTTCTCCCACAAATTTGTGAATTTTCTGCCCCTTGTATGGGTTAAATTGGAAACATAACGCAAAGCATTAATTAGGATCGGAGACCTTGAAAACCGCCTCCTCGATATTTTGTTTGATAGTTTTTCACCCTTTGAATCTGACTGAATTTTCCTTAATTTTAGGCCACATGGCCCCCTAAATTTGATGAATTCAGGAATTTTTTTCACGGTAAGATGCCTTTCCAACAAGATGCAGAATGCATGATGTCAATGAAAGTGAAACACGGGAAAAAATGAACCCCTTCTCCCTCAAATTTTTGTATTTTCTGCCCAATGGATGAGTTAAATCGGAAAAATAATGCAACATTCAAAATAAGAGACCTGAAAAACCTCCTTTTCAATATTTTATTTGATAGGTCATCACGTTTCAATTTTGGGTCGATTTCCCTTAATTGTAATCCCCCTGACCGCCTAAAATTGGTTGATTTTAAATTTTTTCCGCGGATTGTAATTCTGGGGGGAAGGGACCTTTCCAACAAGGTGCATAAGGACATACCTTCCCATCTAACATTCCGAAGTTAGTGTATCGTTCCAGCTCTCCACATAAGGGGGAGAAAATGTTTTGTGCCCCCAGGAAACTAGAATATAGTTCACGAAGATCGCAATTTGTTCTGGGGCCGATCCGACAATTCGAGAAAACAAAGAGGGGCTATTTTCAAAACTCACCCTGTATGTACGTAAAAATATTATTAAATAATTAAATCATGCGTAAATCATCTTTTATAATGTAAATCGATATGGCGTGACGATGACAAATTTTCATTTCAATTTTTCCAGGTGATAAAAGCTCGTCCATTATTTCAAATACTATCGATTTGTCTCTTTAAAGTTTGAAACTATTGATTAGGGATTGGAAGTGCATTACTTTTGAATACGATCCGATCCGATTAAATCTTCAAACTGTAATAAATCTTGATAGAATCCGATTCGTTCTTTGGAAGACGTGTAAGACAATTATTCATTTGCTCTCTCAATTCATTTTGTCGTCTTACAATTCATTCAATCGCTCGCATTCGCTCTCTAAGGTAGTGTGTATGCATTCGATTCGATCCCATTCACCCTTTCAGGAAACTAATTCAATTCAATCGCTCATTCGCTCCCTTCAGTTTTTTCATGTTATTTAGAAATTCAGATAAAATCGTCCATTTTTTGAAGCAGATGCATTATCAACTTGATAAATAAATAAGTAAAGACTACTCAACTTGGGTGTTCTAAGTTTTTTGACGTTTCAAGAGCTGATTTTCCATGCTCATAGGGACTTTGTTAATTATAAAATTAAAAGATTTTATCTGAATAAAGAATTCGCTCTTTATCAATTCGCTCTTTGTTTTCAGAGATTTCATTAATTCATCCATTGATTCACTCCTGCTGAACAATGTTTCGCCAAACTTCTCATTTGCTCTTTCCAATGTTCATTAGCTTGATTTGTTCATTAGCTTGATTCATTCGCTCCTTGATTCCTTCTCGGTAAACAAATTCCTTTCATTCGCTCTCCATTCGCTCTTTAGTGCACGAAAAAAGGACCATCAACTCCTCCCATGCGATCCGATCTGTTCCGCTCCCAATCCTTGCTACTGATACTACCGATCTAACTATCGTTTTGTCCCCCAGCACAATCTTTCAATTGCCAGAAGAGTGTTGTTTCACAATATTGCATGCGGAATAAGTCTGCTTTCTCCTGAGAAATAGAATCCCAAAAATGCATATAAACAAAGATAATGAAAGCATTTTCTTCATCACAAGTCTAGCAACATTACTTGAAACACTTACTTTCTTTAAACAACTAAGATTGTATGGAGACAGCAGAGACAGTGAACTGTTATCAGTAAATTCGTTGCAGCGGCGATAACAAAGCTGAGTTAGAAGTACTGTTAACCCTTCAAAGCCATACTTTTTTTTTCATTCGTAGGCACACAGTGTTGAATTTCACCACCAACTGGAAAAAATGGAAAATTCTCCTTATCTCGTTTCACAGTGACGATTTTGCAGTTTGTAAGGATGCTGAATTCATTTTTGAACTTATTTTTATTGATTTTCCCTTCCAAAAGGTGCCACAGGGGGCACTGGCCTCATATTAACTTCATTAGGTACACCAACATGAGTTCAAAAAAATGCCGAACAGATATCTTAGGGGAGTAGGAACATGGTTGGCTGGAATGTGGAAGCCAAAGTCATATAGATACACCAAGTTAGACGACTAGCGCGTTTCCGCGTTCTGCCGTCATGCCAGCGCTCTGCTATCGCTGAACTCCTTTGTTTGCATTGCGCTTATATTGACATTTTTACGTTCTTGCGGATTAGCTCAAAAACTATCAATTTTGATGAAAAATTGGAAAGAGCTAAATTTGTTCACCTTGGAATTTCCCATCGAATGCGAGTAAATTCGAAATTTTTATGGGTAGAATTTTGAAACTGATCTTACCTGATAGAAAATAACAGGTAGAATAAATTTTGTTCTTTTCACTTTTTCATAAAACTCGACCGTTATTGAGATAAACGCAAAACCTTGTTAGGGCTCCCGACGTTTATATTGATTTCACGGCAGTCGAACGTTTCTAGCGCTGCTATCGGGATAAATGATTGTAACATACGAAGTTTAACAATGGTTAAATGGAGAGTCGAACGACTTGGTGTAGCTATATGACTTTGGTGGAAGCATTCGCACATTAGACAATATTTGTGACAGATGTAGGACATCGTTCTGAAATATACGAACGTAAACAGATAAGGAAAAAAGACACAAAAATTACTAATCAGAGCTTCTTTTTTTTCTGAATAATCTGCATAATAGCACACATGAACGGCGTTTTCTCAGTGGCGGATCCGGGGGGGCCTAAAGGGGCTATAGCCCCCCCCCCTCTAAAAGAATTTTCGCTCGCTTTTCCACTTATTTTAGCCACCGATGTTTTTATTGACAGTAGTGCTCATACAGCACAGTTCGTGAATACATATCGCGTTATCAATGAATCAACATTATCACTTATCAACAATCATGCATTCATGCTTAAAATTTTGTTTGCTCTTTTTTTCTCCAACATTTAGCCCCCCCCCCCCCAGTGTAATCCTGGATCCGCCGCTGGTTTTCTTACTTTTTTATTCATAATTTCTTGAAAACATTTGCTCGTTTAAAACAAAATCATTGCACATTTACCGCTTTCAATATTTTGGTAAGAAATTATAATATGCATAGGTGACAGTGCACAAAGAAAGGAGGTCAGTGACTAAAAATCGATTTTGGGGTTATGATGGTTTGTATAACTAAAAGTGGAGGTCTTTCATGTGCCATTGGTCGCAAGTCCCAAAAGTTATTATTTCACCCTTAAGGGGGGGGGGGTAAAAATAGGCAAAAAATCCAATGGGTGGGGGGATGGGTGCTAGGCAACCCAAATATCATGTTTCACATGGTCCTGGCATCTGATCGAAAAACTATCCCTTTTAGGATTAAAATCCTTGAAATGAAAGTAGCGTCTCACAAATAAATGTTTAATAAGATAATTTCTACACGAAAATAAGAAGGACAATTTACATAGAACCACCTCCGCGACCAGAAGGACGACCTCGTCGAGATTGGCCCCGACCACGGTCTACGGACCTACCACCACAAACTGCAGAACCACGACCACAACCTCCGCGAGTGCTGCCACCACGACCTGCGCGATCTGTGCTGCCACCACGACCTCTACGTCCGCGGTCCCTCGCTTGGACCGCTAATTTACATTTCGGCTTTTTCATAAATGTATCAGCTTTGAGTGGATCCTTGCACAAGGGTCTTACTTCGTTGAATAAGTACCACTGACGTACTAGAGGCAACCCAGTGGGTTTTATTTCGTCCGGCATAGCCCCCTGTGGTGGAACAAATTTATAGACTGGAACAGTCAGACTCTCAGTGTCTGTAAATTTGAGACACACAACTCCATCCACATTCAATGAAAATTGGAAGTGGTGGTAGCGTGTGAGATTTATGATTGGTCGAAAATATTGTAGCAAAAATTTGTCCCACGCATACCACGTCACGAAGGTTTGATTTTTTTTCCGTGGGTGTCAGATGTGGGGACTGCAAGGCTATGATTGCTAGGCGAGCAATCTATGACACACTGCACGAACTCCGAATACGTGTCAATGATACATTGAGCGAAACGTTTCCTTATGAGACCAAATGTCCGATCAGGCGAGAATTTTGTGTGGCCCTCAATGAGAAAATTTAAGGAAACTTTCTTGTTTAATCCTTGAGCAATACGCCAGTATAGATAGTGAAGCATCGCGTTTCTTTTATTCTGCTCAACTGTGTTGTCACAGAATAAGACTAATTCCTCCACCTGTGGTTGATTAGCGAGAAAAGTCGTGGAGCATACTGATCACTGGCACCCTTGTCAATGTGATGTGCCTCGTCTATAATGTACGTATACTGTTGCCCAGCATTCTCAAGATTCACGCCAAATAGTTCCAATTTTCGTGCTGCCTTGAAATAAATGCTGCCAACAGCTTGCGGCGATGAGGGGTAGTGGACAGTTTGAGCGTAATCGAATGAAACCACAAGTAAAGATTCGTTCCCTTCACGTCCCCGTTTTACCCGGGCATTGTAAAAATTACGTTGAGTGGCTGCTCGCTGCAGATGGAGTGTGGCAGCATCCAACGCCTCTTGTTTCGCCTCGTCGACATTCTCCACAGTAGTCCGTTTTTCTAATCTTCGATTTTCTTTCCTCGTTGAAGAAGGCATACAAGCATCATACTGCTCTAAAGGCGCGTTAACACGAGCGAGTAAATAGCGCGCTACCAAGAAGCGAGCAATCGCTGGCTTCTTGGTAGTGCGCTAGTGAACGTTCATATGAGGAGCTAGTTAGAAGCGTTGCTAGTTGATAAACAGGATTGTATTATTTTCCAACAGAAGTGATCAATTTGTATTCGTGTATTAATTGAAAATGTCTTTAAATGATCAAATTACATTATTGATGTGGGATGTGTTAGAGTACTACTATCAACGAGATAAGGAACGAAAGAAAAGAGAAGAAGAGAAACGAAGGAGGCGATCCAGAAAAGGAAAAATGTTTGAACGGGCATGGATCACGCGAAGGCAGCAGTTTGGTGCGTCTAACAATTTAATTCGAGAAATAGCGAAAGAAGATCCAAAGTCATATCGAAATTTCCTGAGAATTTCCGAGGACAATTTTGTACATCTATTATCGCTATTGGATCCAAAACTTCAAAGACAAGACACGAATATGCGCGATGCTTTACCGTTACCACTGAAACTTGAAGTAACATTGAGGTACCTAGCTACAGGAGACTCGTTCACATCCTTAGCGTATTTGTTCCGCGTATTACCGGGTTCAATATCGATGTTTCTACCTGAAATTTTACGTGATCTGAAAATAAAATTGCAAGCATATCTGAAGGTTTGTATTTCATGAGATAAGTATACAGTATCAGTAAACTGTGGGAATCAGTTGTTTAATAAGTAGTAGTAGTATAGCATTCTTCCACGAGGTAGGTGGCTGTAGCTGATTCCATTTCCGCCTCAGCTGCATATTTCAAGAGTACATCTTGAATATCCAGCTTTGCATTCGCCTGCTTCAACCGGGGCAAAGCACGCAGATCAGACGCAACCATAGCCCCAAAATGATCGTTCGAATCCTGTTGATCTTTCGTTACAATCTGAGTACGAATTTCATTCAATCTTGTGAGGAATTCATCTTTCTCATCATTCACAGGAGGACTTCTAACTGACAATCGCTTTTGCATTTTACTTGAACGACTTCCATCATCTGTACCTCTTGATAGCCCTCTGGTATCGCTTGAAGACAAACCACTTGTATGTGGGACCTCACTACCAGATGTCCAACTCATAGTGGGTGGTACCTCACAGCTTTCTTCAGTGTTATGAACAGATTGCGTCTATAATTAAATAAGCAATGTAATATTGTTAATGTTATAGGTTCCATGTACGCAGGCAGAGTGGCAAGAAATTGGAAGAAAATTTCTGGAAAGGTGGAACTTTCCACAGTGTGCAGGAGCGCTCGACGGAAAACATATTCGTATTCAATGCCCACCCTGTTCCGGTTCTGAGTTTTATAACTACAAGGGTTTCTTTAGCATTATTTTGTTTGCACTGGTTGATGCAGAATACAACTTCACATATATATCTGTTGGTGCAAATGGACGAACTGGAGACGCTTCGCTTTGGCAGGAAAGTTCATTGAGACTGTCCCTGGAGGACGGAACTCTAAATTTCCCTAATGATCATGTAATTGTGGGAGATGGTATCTTTCCAATGAAGACATACCTCATCAAACCTTACAGCAGGAGAGGGTTATCTAGGAAAGAAAGAATATTCAATTATCGTCTTTCGAGAGCGCGCCGCATTGTTGAAAATGTGTTTGGAATTCTGGCATGGAGATTTCGTATTTTTCAGAGACCCCTTGAAACTAAGGTGGAAACGAGTGACCTCATTGTAACAGTAACCTGCCTTTTACACAACTGGATACGTCAGCTTGATCCAGGTAATACAATATCGCTAGCCGATAGAGAAGATCCACTGTCTGGAGCAATTACTCCTGGAACATGGCGTGAAATTCCACAACCGCTACAATCACTGTCACAATTAGGCAGTAATAACTACTCCAAAGAAGAAGAGATGAAGACAGTTGTACAGAATCACTTTCAAGTCTATGATCGAAAGTAGAGAACATATTCTTGATAGTACTTTACTATATTGAAGTAGGTATGTAGGTACACAGATAATTAGCAACTTCTACAAATATATGAAAAGGCTCAATTATCTGTTTATCAAGAATATCACAAAAGTCACGCATTATACATCTCGCATGATAATGAGTATCCGAATCAGACCAATGGAATATATGAAACGCGTTAATATTCAAGCAGCACGTGGTGGACAGACTTCTGCATACTTTTCTCGTAGATCATGTGCGGTTCTCATCGGATGTTGTGGACTCATGACCATATTGTACATGTACCATTGTTCCACCACATCCTCATATTTCACCAATTCGAGAAGAAAATCAATTTCAATATTGCAGTCCATGCCGGTTCCATAATTAACTATAACGTTGATCATCAATACATGTAACACAAGGTAGGGCCCAAAATTATATAATAACTTCCAGTTCTGTACATCTGTCTTTGTATTATGGTAACATGATTGCAATACTTACTTTCCTTCTACTGCAGTTGCAGTTGGTGATGCACTTTCCATCTCGAATAATACCAGACTTCCCGCGAGCTTTCAAGCGTACCGCGGCTGTCAACACAATTGGTGCGGCGTAATCTAATTTAAAAGCAACACTCAAAAACCTCACCTTGTTAAGTCTAATAGACGCACAGAATGAATTATACCCATGATGTACACTTCTCGATGCACAATTGAATACATGGAATAATTTTGCGAGTATGTAATTATTGATAACAGAGACAAAAAGCCGGCTTCTCACTAGTCATCACCTGTTCAAACGGGCGAGTACTTCGCTCAGCTAGTCAGTACTAGCTCAAAAAGTTGAACCAGTTGCAACTTTTGATCAGTAGCTCCATCACTCGCTAGCGAGTGGCCGATGTCCTGCTAGTGGTCGTTCACACACGCTTCTTACTTGCTTGCCAGTTACTAGCGCGCTATCTACTCGCTCGTGTTAACGAGCCTTAAGAAGCGTGATACAACAGTTCCTAATGAAAGCCACCGGATTTTATGAAAATGCAATATTTTATGTTCGGGCAATTTGAATAAGTTTTGGAATTTTTGAAGATTTCCTTGACGTTTGCTACTGTATTTTAAGTAACGATAGATGTCGGACAGTAGAGTTTGTAACGCTGCAGGCAGCACTTTTGATGCGTGAGAAACTGCCAAGGCGAGAGAATGGCATACACATTTTAAAATGAAGAGATGTGGGAAGACCGACTTGAATCTACTGCAGACGGAGTTTTTGTCGCCGAACATTACACTAGCTCCATCGGCTGCAAAACCAACCGTATTGCGCTCGAAAGGTATGTGATGGTAATTGAAGAAGTCAACAATAGCATTAAAAAGGCTATTACTATCAGCATTGTGGACCTGAAATTAAATTTCAACATTATTGCGGAGAAATGATGAGAAATTAGATCCTGAAATTGGCCAAAATTTACCTCAATAAATGCCAAAAATTGATCACAGACAGAATAGTCCTGCTTCTGAAACCAAACAAGGGTGAATAGTGAAAACATGTACAGTTTATAGTCGTACATTGATACAGAGAACTTACTCGTTTATAAATCGGCATCTGCAGTTAATTGCTAGCTTCAGTCATCATATTCCATACAGAGGATTGAAATTCATATCATCTTTTTGTAAAAAGTAATACATACAAATACATGCATGAATGAACCACCAACATTATTAGAACTACACCTAGGCCTAAGCTTTGTAAGATTTGATATGAATATCAAGATAGGCTAAATATTTACCTGAAGTTATAATTTTTATCCTTTCACTGACCAACATTACACAGTTTTGAAGATAACTACGTTTCCTTGAAAATACACATGTTGGCTGCTCTGCACCGGGTCCTTGTATGACGTCACAAAACATATCCAAATGAACTTGTATCCACTTTATCGCGTATCCATTTGGCCGTGTATCCGTTTGAACACGTACTCATAACTGATAATGGACAACCGACTCCAAAGAAGCGGTGTTACGGTGGTGGAAGATGAGAGGATGAGACCATTGCGTATTATGACAGTGTACTATATTTAAATCTGCACCGCTTTGAAATCAACAAACTGCGAATTGCGGAATTCTTTTATTCATGATTGAAATGGTTTGTAGAGTGCGCTGCCAGTTTATGAGCTAAGCAACGTGATTTTCGCGAATGTGGTGACCGACTTCACCACATACAGCTTCAGCTTCAACCGGGAGTAGAAGATATGTAGGAAAACGTGTGCAGCCTACAATTTTTATTTTATATTTGACTGTTGATAATTACATGTTTTTTTTTTTTTTTAAACTTATGTCTATGATATTGCCAATGTTGACAAAAGACTTTGTTGACTATTCAGCTCCGGTGCTGTAGATATCAACTGTGCATGCTTATGTGGATAAATTTGTGAATATGTACATCTGTATCCATGTGTTGACTCTACAAATTGTTTAATGAATAATTTTCGAATACAGATCAGCAAATTTTTGAAATTTTAGTGTAACTTATTGTATCATAATGTACCCTACCCTATTTCAATTGAAAAAGTGCTAAAAAAATCAAAAATATTGTGTTGACACAAGTGTTGATACTTCTGTCAATATCAACTGTGCTACATGGGTTTTTACATTTTCGTTCCTGTATGTATGAAGAAACTGTTTATGCAAAACAAAAATTAAAAAATTGAATAGTAATGGATAAGAAATGAGCTCAAGGCACTGAAATCTTTTTTTACATTTTGCTTCTCCAGAAGAATAACATGTCACAACTACAAAAATCATTGTAGAGCATAACAACGCAGTTAGGTTGATAATAACAACACAACTGCCTCCCAGTGGCTCAAAGAGTTACTAACGTTCCGAAATTCTTACATCGGATAGATACAGGTGTTTCTAGGCTTACCATGTAAATAAGTCACAAATGTCAAATTTTGCAGTGTGACGTTATTCTTCTGGAGAAGCGATTTGTACTTGAGACGCAACCTACTGGTCGAGAGATTATCACAAATATAACAACTTACACATACTATTTTCTCGCGGATAACCGGGTCCTTTAACTTGGTATTAAAAGTATCAAAGCAGGACTCATCTTTAATGGGCAAACCAAGCTGCTTGATTTGTAGTGGAGTCCGCGGGATGGCGATATATTCATTGGAAAGCGAGACTGGTAACTATGAACTAGATGAGTCTGTGTGGAAAGAAAAGTGAAGAAATTATATAGGTACAAAGATAATTTCTTGACACGCGGTAGAAACTATCGCAGTAAACTAGTACTGTACCCAGTGAATGAAGTTCAGGAGTTTTCCTTTCCGTGAGAATCAGTTTGTCAATTTTCTCTTCCATCCGTTTTTGGTGCTCATTCATAGCCAAAACTCCCGCTAGAAATCGTTTAAGAATTTCATGAGTAGTGGCTTCTCCAAGCGTGGCCCTACTCTGCTGGGTAACAGAATATTGTGTTTTGAAAATATCTGGGAAAGAAGGAGTACTTTGCTGGCAAGTAAGAGACTGCGTTTCAGAAATATATGAGCGAGGCGATAGAATTCCAAGAATGTTTGACGAAGTGTGAGTTTCTATAACATTTAGTGACGGCTTGTCTCTGTAACAAAACGGAAAATGCTCCACATGTTTTGGATTGTCGCATACATCAACTAACTGTAACTACAAATAAGAGAAATAATCATACATAGATACCTAATAACACTGTGAGGAGTATCAGAGTCGTTGCGAATACTGGAACTGTCACTATGTGCGACATCATTTGACTTTTCTCTGTTTTTGCGTAGCTCACTGTGTTCACTGAAATCGAGCAGATATTTGAAAAAGAAAAAAATTAATGTTGTATGACTAAAGGGTGATTACCTTGTTGTCGTGACAGTTCTTCCACGTTTTGTCTCGACAACATCACTGTCAAAATCGTTGAAACGTTGAGGCCATTTTGGTGGTTTTGTTCTTTTACTGGGTAGCGAAGAGTTGGAAATTGAGTCTGTTGACTTATGAATTTTTCTGTACTTGAAAATGAAATCATTGGTCTCCTCCCGTTGAACAACATCTGAAAATAAATAAATAAATATAAAAAAGAAGGAAAAAAGTAAAACGGTTTACAATCCAGTACCTTATACAATACCAGGAAAAAGAGAAATACTATAGTCTCTTACTAAAGTGCTGGTATACTGCTCAAAGGTCACAATTCATCCACGACAGTTGAACTTTACCCAGACCATTTTTATCGTGAAATCACATTGCGAACTCTTCTACGGTTTCTGGCACTGGAGTTTTCATTAAATATTTCGTCGCTTCTAAGATTCGTGAATTGGACATTCCTTTTAGTATGGTGCAACAAATGGTACCTTTTTCAAGGTTAACATACGAGTTATGAATTACATATAGGGGATGTTGCATTTTATGTTTTCAATCTGACACCACAAACAATGCCTTTCTAGGAATACCATTTTGTAGACCAATATGGTCCATCCAATTTACTGCCATTAGGTATGATACTGCGGTGCCCAAAAACCTATGTTGAAGCCTTTTGTAAGTAAGTTCTAAAAACGTGTCCTAAACAGATATGAATCCTCTTCCGGAGCCTTGCGCTGAACGTCCTCCGCGTCCTCTACCTCGGAAACCAAAGCTAGGTGTTGGACCACGAATTCTTCCTCTGGCTCTAACTCCGCGTCCCACCTTTTGAATTCTTCCGGTTGGAAACCTTGCACTGGAAGGGAAACTAATCGGAGGTGCGGTGCAGTCTTTGGCTAGATGGCTACCAAGCATTCCACAGTTATAACCTGTTTGCTTTGGATTTGTACATTGAGCGGCGGTGTGATTGGGTTTAGAACATTGGAAACAAATTATCTTCTTTGTACTCGTATTCGCGTTCGCGGATCTTTCTTCGGAAGCGCCACCATCCAATGTAACTGTAAACGCAGTACCTTTTGTTTGAGGAGCTGTACCGTTGGCTGTTCCAGCTTTTGACTCCTGCTCTGTTGACTCCATACCCAACGCTAACTTTTTCATTTCGTCAAACGTTATATTGTTATTTGAATCAAATCTGTGACAACATTCAGGAAAACGGACTTTCATCGCGATGCTGTAATTACCAACTGTCTTTTGTTGTTCCAGTTTTACACCTGACGCGATTAATCTTTTCGTGACAGTTTGGAATTGGTTTGTAAATTTTGAAACGTCCTCGGCATCCAACATTGTGATATCACAGTCAAAAATTTGCTACCACTTTTTGAGAATTTGCTACCTTCTATGCTACTTGTAGCACGGATGATGGAAATGGCACTAGATTGAGGTGGATTCCACCATTTCTACTACTAATCCCCGCTATGGTAGCGCTACCATAGCAAGTACTCCTATGCTCATCTGCTATGGTAGCGCCACCATGGCTAGCGCTGCTGTCTTGTATTTACAGGGTGGGTACGGCTACCACAGTGCTATGGGAGTACTACCATAGCATGTGCTCCTATAGGCATCTGCTACAGTAGCGCTACCATCGCTGACGAGAGCACTACCATAGCATGTACTCCTATCGGCATCTGCTACAGTAGCACTATGTAGCAAACGCTACTGTTTTTTGCTTGCATGTTGGATACTGCCTACAATAATGCTATGGTAGCATTACCATACCAAATGTTAATCTGCTTTTGCAGCGGCTGTATAAAGTTATGAATGGAAGCCTCCTTTTACTTTAAATACATATTTAAAAAGTTTGTCGCAAAGATAATGGAGGAAAAAGCAATAAATGAATGCATATGAAATCCCAAATTGTTGAAGTGGTCAGTTTAATTTGGTCCAAAGAGGATTTTTTCAGCATAAATAAGAGATTGGAGAAGGAAACACTCGAAAATTTTTCGCAGGATATATTTCTAACTTTCACTCCAAGGAAACATACACAAAAAACTTATTACTGAACCTGCCCCAAGCCAATACAAATTAACTTTGTAAATTTCAACTTTCTTATTAGTTTGTCCGTTGAGATAAGATTAATGCACGCAAATACTAAAAATTCGCTGATTTCATATATAAGAGTTGCACTACAAACATCCAAAGATACGACTTAGATTTGAAATTCCAAAGTTAGTGATAGCAAGATGAAAATTCTTTTGAACAATTCATGTACAGAATTGTACCTTCTAGATCTCACACTATTCGAAGTCATAAATATCATTGGTTCAATGATGATACTAAAACTGGATTTTTATACCCAGCACTATATAACCAAATCTAGTAAAATATACATACCGTTGATAGAATCTGACAACATTGTTCCAATGAACCTTCGTTTTCCCTCCTTCTTCCCGCCCCAGCTGAGAAAACAGCTTAGTTTTTCATCCAACACATGTTGCATAACTCTCTGAATCGTTCGGGTACATGTAGTTTTTTTATGTATCCGAAACATAGTTTCAAGATACAAAATCTGAAATGAAAACGGACAGTTTTAAACTTATACTCAGTTAAAGATTTTGTCCACAGATTTCTATAGAAAAATAAAATTTATATTAGCTGTGAAAATTAGGTCTTATTTTTCACAGTGGAATAATTATGAATTCCCGGCTCTAAAGACTGATAAATATATTTTTTTGTAGATTTGTGGGGTTTCTTTCAGTCTTTTCCTTCATTTGCCCCCAATGAATAATCATCGTGTAAGCTATTCCTTTCCCTGAAAAAATGTACCTGTAGAAATAGATACTTACAAAAGCTTCTCGATTTTCCGACGATCTGGCCAGAAATGCTTCGAACATGTCAACTTTTTGGACGTTATCTATTGGTATCTCACCATGGTCTTCAATACTGAATTTTTTTTCAGCAGTTGCCAGGTAACTGCCACTGGAGGCCGTCAAACTTTTATTAAGATTCACCACCAAAGCTTTTAGTTGAACTGTGAAGTGAGAAATAATATATATTTTTGAATAGACCTGAAGAAAATACCACTAATGCACCTTAAAAATCATTTGTACTCATATTTTTAGATATACAGTAGATGTCCCCTATAAGGACACCGTCTGAAACGAGACATCGGGTGTAACAAGCAGAGGGCCTGGTCCCGGCAGAAACCGCGTTACACCCTGTACTAAAAAAAACGTGGCTATTACGAGTACGGGAATTACGAGATATTGGACAAAACGAGCTTCTTGTACGCAAAAATCAGTATATTGTACTGTCTTTAACGAGAAAAAGAGTTGCCTTAACAAATGAAGAATATGTAAATTGTGTAAGTGCATTAGAAAATCGAATTAAGGCGGAGTTTTGTGAGAGTATGTTGAAAAATTCGAAACAAACAACTTTGACTCCTTACTTGACCCACAAAAATAATGTAAGTTTACACCTTCTTGTACTTTATATGATTGTAGCACGTATTAAATAATGTGGGTTTTTTTTTTGTTTTTTGTTTTTTTTTGCGTAGTCACAAAGTTACATATGCAACCCCTGTACCCGACTAATATAATTATTGTACTTCCTCAAATACCTTGTACTTAACCAATAGTTTCACTACCAGTGAAGTACCTACTTGTTCCCAGAATGTGACCCGAAGGCTGGATTTAGGGTGGGGACAGGGCCCCGACCCACCACAAATTAGTCGTATTTATTTTATTTGTAATTTAGAACTTCTTCAGTTTTTTTTTGGTGGGGGGGGGTCCTTGACACTTTGGGGCCTCCTGGATTGTCTTAACTGAAATTAAAACTTTACGAATAAAGTTTCTTTAATGCATGCAAAACATAAAGGTTTTTGTTGTCAATTTTATCCGGCGGTATCCGTTTGAAAAATATAAAGTTGATTCTCGAAACACTTGCGCAATGAATTGCCCATCCCGACGCGCAAAATCCCGCAAGTTACCCGAGTAACTACGGAGGAACAAGGGTAATCTGAAGGTAATTCGAGGGTAACAAATGGGTAACTTTTCCGCAGGTAACTGGGTAACTAGAGGGTAAATGATTGCGCATCGGAATATATGTCATTTAACAACCTCCACAAACTATGGAAAAAATTAGGAACCTAAAATTTTCGTAAATTTTCATTCCTACTTACTTCCACTAAAAATCGTGAACATTAAAAAATTTAATCGCATGAATGGGGACCTCCTACAGCATTTAAATACTTTCCAGATTTTTAGATGGTTGAGTACTTCAGAAATATTTTTAAAGAAAGGTAAATGGTTTAATCTACATGGAACTCGCCAAATTTAATCTACATGGAACTCGCCAAATTCGAAGCTCAGGTTTAGCCGCTTCAATGTTCGTTACTTGTGCAGTAGTCTGTGAGGAAGTTGCTTCATACACATCTGCAACTGAAGACAGTTCGACATAAATTCATTTTGTAGAACACAGCATTGATGACGTATGTAAACTATACTTACAATGCATATTTGACTTCTTCGGCGAAGGGATTTTGACAACAGTCGTCTTGGCGACCTTTCCCTGTGGTTTTCTGGTTTGAAGTATCTTGCGAAAGTTTATTGTTTGTAAATTAATACAAAATTAAAATATGTAATTTCTTTCAACACTGTAGTATCTTGAAACAAAAGGAACACTGTATTCAAGTAATTGTACCCACCTAAATTTTCTTCCATCTTCCTAACGTCTTTAGAAACCTTGGAAGAAGGAACGTTCACGCGTCGCTCTGTATCTTCAATTATTGGTGAGGCGCAGGTATCTTCGGATTCGCTGAGTGCAGCTAACTTCACTTTGCCCCAGCGGAGATCGTCTGAAAATGAAACAAATTTCGGCCATCAAATAATAGATCATCTGATGGAGCTGATAAAATCTTCAGCTATGAATATACTCGAAAGATTTTTCTGCGGGATGCACAAAGAAAGGACAAAAAAGCGCTAAAAGTCGAAATCTAGGATATTAGTGGCTCATGCGAAGTGTAAAATGGAGCTTTCTCAAACACTTATAAGAGATTTAGGATCTTTCCTAATGACTGTTTTCTTTCTTTCTTTCTTTCTTTTTAGATATGTTACATCTTCTTGTTTTAATTAACTCAAGGCCGAGTTTTTTTTTTTTTAAATTGTATTGTTTACTTACATTGTATGAACAAACCACGAACTACAACTACCTAACTGATTGGGTTGATCATAATGATCAGTGTTGCCACTTAATATCTAATAACAACACTGTTGCCACTTATAATATGTAACATGTTTTTTTTTTTAAATTTTATATACCAAGAGTAAGTTAGTCAGAATACCGCACTGGCTTTCGATCTCACATGGTAATTTATACAGGGATGCAATTTGTCATGAACTTTTTGAGTGACCTCCCCCCCCCCTCGTTCTATTTACCAGGGTACAGCTCCTTCATTATTTAAATAACTTAAATAAATAAATATGAATCTACGTTATAGTTCCATTCTATTGCTAGCAATTAAATAAATCTGCATCTGGATAAATTAAACGATTTCTGTTAAATAATATGTTTTTATCAGTTTCACCAGCTTTTCTGTCCAATTTTTTAAGCACTGTTCCTTACATTATTTATACAACTTGAGAAATAATATGCCATTTCGAGGTTTTTGGTGATTCAATAGATTCAACACCACAGCATCCGCGTACGTCTTCAAAAACAAAGATTATTCTGCTTTATCATACGCTTTTAAGCCTTCTGTGAAGTGGCCCGATAGGAAGCTCATACAAGAAGAAGTGCCGCACTGTTTTAGAAACGCTGTCAGGATGAAAGTTGTAATTATTGAAATCTGTCAAGTGACATTACAGACAACATCGATTCCGCTTGAAAATAGTCGGAATGAACAGACAGTTATTCAAAAAATACATGATCGGCATCACTCCAAATGGAGTAATAGGGTAATTCTCCCAATAACTCGTAATTTTAGTGTTTTTTTAAAAGCATTTTGGAATTAATTTTTTGATGGATTTTTTTCTTGGAATGTGTGATGTACGAGTATATGTACCTTAAGGCATGTATGAGGTTCAACAATCTACCACCCCAGTTGGGGCAGGGAATACGATTTGTAAACGACGAAGGATTTTTCGTAGACGAAGAAATTTTTGTAGAATCGTGTGCTCCATCATAATTCATTGAGAACTCAAATTCCTAAAATTTGCAGATAGATTGTTTTTGTTTAACACGGCAGTGTTGGACACTTGACACAATCAGTGGAATATGCTTTTTAATACGGGAAGCGTAAGACAATTTTCCCGGATCCTTTATTTCAATTTTCAGTGTTATGCATGAAGGAAAATTGATTAAATCAATAACTCGAGGATCCTTACCGATAGGTAATTTTTGAACTGGGTAGGGAAGGGATTAAATATGAACGGAAATTACGTAGTCTCCAATTTGCTGACGATATTAATGTCATCCAAATTTGATGAAATTCAAGAAATATTAAGAGAACTAAATGAAGTCGTAAAAGAAGCAAGGCTTCAAATGAACTTGGAGAAAACGAAAATTCTTACCTAAGAAACAAACAAGGATCTTTTCATAGATAATTAGAAATTAGAAATAGTAAATGGAATAATTTATCCTGGCCAGATAGGTTCTCTTGTACATAAAACACAAAAAGAAATAGACAGGAGAATCGCAATTGCACGGAAAAAGTACTGGAATCTGAGATATGAGTTTAAAGGACCATTCTCAAACTTCCACAAAAATCAGATATTGAACATGTGTATAGCACTGTTACTAATTTATGGGTTTCAAGTCTGGAGAGGTGTTCTTGAAATCTGTTATGTTGGCTACAACTGCTATCAATTTCTGTACCTTGTTCTTGAATTTGGCTATCTCTCGGCTATCCGTGTTAATTAAATAGCAGTGATAGATAGCATAACCACTGCTCGCGACCAGTGTTATGTCAGCTATGCCTGCTATGATATAGCCGATTTCAAGAACACCTATCCTGGACTATGACTAAGAAAGACAAGACACGATGACGACGAAAGAAAATGGAATCATATTTGAAAATACAACAATATTCAATAAAAAAAAAAAACAAGAAAAAACAGAATCAATCAATACTGGTGATCAGCGGCTTCTTGGCAATTAATATTCAAAAATTCACATGGTCTATCTTTATCAACATCAAGGAAAGCTTCCTTTAAAACACGTTTTTCGTTTGTGGAAGAAGATGGCTGCAAAGCTGATGCCTTCCGTTTCTTAGCAATGAATAATCGGGGCTGTTTCTCAATACGTTTATTTTCAGGTTCCTTGTTGTTCTTTGTGTTGATAATAGTCTGCTTGTTTTTCTTGGCAACCATTAAAATAGTGTCCAGCTTCGAATCGATGTTTCTCCAGTCTTCCATAGAGTAACTGCCAGAAGTGATTAAGCCCAAAATACATTCAGCTTTCCGAAGTGCAGATAATTTCAACTTTGTGAGGTCATCTTATTCGGTTTCATTGACCAGGACTTGACTGAATACTTCGAAATTGTCTTTTTCCTCGACTGGTACTTCGGGCTGCTGATGACAGGTATTAGAAGACAGCTTTTCTTTCATTATAACACAGTGAATATGTTTGCAAATATTCAATCTCATCAAATGATCCGGGCAATCACAAACGAATAAGTGGGTGCAAATATTACAAATTCGGCATTTCATTCTACAATGCTTTTCAACTAGTTTGGCTTTTGGTTGACGAAGAGATAAAAGAAAAATTTTCTTGGCTTTTTAAACAGACATCGATCATTTGTTGAGTTTTACAGTAGTTTTACAGAAAATTGTTTGAGCGCTAGTTAACAGAAATCTCAATTATTTACATAATACAGTTTCAGCATGACTGTAAATTTACAGCACACTGTAAGCGCTCGAACAAACCTATTATCAAATTATTGAATTACAACTATACATGAAAATCAAATTAATGACCCGATTGACACATCGTGCCACCGTGACACTGACAGTTCAAAAGTACATCACAAGTTGATTTAAATTATTTGAGACAAATTGTACACTCACCTTTTGGAACAAAATTATTTTTTTGAGATGGCAAGGTTCTGCTGAGGCTGCTGTTCACATCATGAATTGTGACCCACTCAACTATATCATCACAATCCATTTTTCGTTTCCTCGAAAGTGAAACAGCTTTGTCCTGTGCCTCTATTGCTGGAAACGTGGCTATCTGGGTGTTCCCTTAAATAATTACTTTGCCTCCAGTCATAGCAAAAATGCGCTCTTTTGAAGGACCGATATCTGTATCAGCGCCTGGCTCACCTCCAGTTTTAGTGTAACTTTATCGTAGACAAAGTATTTTTGCTTTCGTATCGGGCAAAACTTTGGTCGCGGCATTATGAATATTTATGATATTGACAAGCACCTCTATTCTCTATTCTCTTTCATAAAATCACAACTTGTACATATTAGGGTCGGCTAGACCCTATTGCAATCGCTTTTTATTATTCATGTTCATGTTCTTCAAGTTGTTCAGTACTCAGACGTTATCAAGTGGTAATATGGATGGCGATTCTGTCGTAGTTCGTAGTTTCGTAGGATGTTTATTATTGATGAATATAGAGAGCGTTAGTGAATGCGGGTAAGTTCCGAAAAATTTATTCACGTCGCGTATTACTGTGAAATGTATTAGCCGTTTTCACGAGCGAGTTTGCTCGCAGAAATGTAGGCGTTTTTACTCGCAGCGTTTAAACTAGCTACGTGTAAAGGAGCAAACGCTGCGTGTTTCCTCGCGCGAGAGTACTCGTTACACTCTGAAAATAGTTCAACTAGTGCGACTAATTTCGCGGCGACTTTACAAGCGCTAGTGAAATAGCCGTGTGTAAACAAACTCCACGTTACTTCGTCTTCTTCATTTCGTGTTTTATCAAAATTTGGTGTTCTGTAGTTTTTAGTTATTTATGTTATGTAAAATCCCGTTCTTAACAATTCTTGTTGAAAGTCTGAACATGAACAAGTGGAACACCGCAACTGTAAAAAAATTCCTGAGTTTGTATGAAAAGTACAATGTGCTGTACAATATAAAGCACAAGGAGTACAAAAACCGGCCCTTTAAAAATACTAAGCTGGACCAGCTTTTACTTGAAGTTCAGAAAGAAAGTAAGTACATTTCACTCTTGTCCTTAGTTTGCCAACCTATCGACCTTGCTGAATTCAATTCAACGTGTATTTACTTTCAGTATGTCCTGAAATCACAAAAGAGCAACTGAATGCGAAAAGGAAGAACTTGAAAGATACATTACGTGGAGAAGTACAAAAAGTTGAGAAAAGTAAACGCACCGGGTCTAGTACAGAAGATCTGTATGTACCTAAACTAGAGTGGTTTGAAGAGGCCAAGTTTTTGATGGAACATGTAACTACTCGACGAACATCAAGCAACTTAGTAAGCATAGACTTTTCAAAACTTTATTTTTATTTGATGATTTACACGTAGCAATAAATAAATTAATTAAATAAGTGTTGAAGGAGGGAGTACTCAGAATAATATTTATTCTATGCCGGCTAGATTACCATCTTCATCCTCCTCACTTATATCAGGTTCTTGATTTAACCCTATTCTCTTCCACTGCCATGGAACTGCACCATCACCGCAGAAATATGTCGCGTACTGGCGTTGGACAGTTTCAGCTTCAGCTCTGTAGTTATTGCTACCAACACGTGAAAGAGAGGGTAAATGACCAATAACAGATAAGCCTGGGATAAATTCCCCTCCTTCGCCTTCTTTGTGAACATCTACAGTAGGCAGGTACATTTTTCCGCAAGTTTTTCGTAGCCAGTTATGAAGACAACAAGCTGCCCAAATCACTTTATCAGTTGTACTTGGTTTTAAGTCTATTGGACGAAGGAAAATTCTAAAGCGAGAAGCCAAGATGCCAAAGGTGTTTTCAACAACATTTCTTGCTCGTGACTGGCGATAATTAAATATTTTTTCTGAGATATTGCTAATATTATCATTGTACCGTTTCAGTAAGTACGTTTTTAAGGGGAAGGCATCATCCCCCACAAGTACATAGTCAGGTGGAAGATCTAGTAAATTTTCCTCTAGTGCTATACCTAGTGTTGAGTCACGAAATATAGCTGCATCCCCGGCTCGACCATTTGCCCCAACATCGATGTATGTGAAGCAGTAGTTAGCATCCACTAGTGCTAGTAGTACTATACTGTAATGTCCTTTATAATTGAAATATTCGGCGCCTGTGTTTGCTGGTCGTTTGATCACTATATGTTTACCATCAAGAGCTCCACAGCAGCGGGGAAAATTCCATCTTGTACTGAATGTATCTGCTACAGTATACCATTCCTCACGAGTGGTAGGTACCTGCAAATTTGAAAATATCATTTAAATTTTCAGGAATTGGAAATTGGAATTCTTTCTGAAGACACATATTATTCACAAGCTGAGGACAGTACAAATTAGAATGAAGGTAACATTGTAATACGTATATCAGCTGTGACAGAGGGAACCAAAATGAACTATTATTATTATTATTATTATTATTATTATTATTACAGCAGAAACAGAAATCATTGTAATTAACGAGAGTACAAGAAGGCCAGGTGGCAGTGGCTTATCAGGTAGTTCCGGGTTAGACAGTTTAAGGGCACCAACGCCCCAGAAGTCTCTGAAAAGGAAAAGGAAGGATAATGGAAATGGCAGCGCAGCATACGAAGAAGCCCAGAAAAAGTTGACCCAGCTTGAGACAGAAATAAACAGTACTTGAGATGAGAATGATGCCTTTGGGGAATATGTCGCTTCTCAACTGAAGCAACTGTCTGATTTTGAACAGTTAATTTTGAGGCAGGAACTGACTGACCGTATTACAAATTTTCGTATAAATAAATTAAGGAAAGAGAACCCTGAACTGGAGACTGTTACTTATGTAATAAGTAACAATACGTAGGGCTGGGTTTTCATTTGCTAGACTTTTTAAATCATAAGGACAACCGTGATATTTTACTCAATATAACTATATAATACAGACTTATTTATTACCTTCATGTATGATGATAAGGCTATTCTGATAGCGGATAATACTTCTGGGAGAAACAAAGAGATTGATGGTACTGGTAACCGAAACTCACGTGAAAGAGTTCGGAACTCTCACCTCCAGCTAAGAAATGTAGAGTGAGTTCTAATTTCATTCTTGCCGGGATGGCAGAACGCATGTTGGTATCTTGGCGTTGTATACTCGGTGCTACCAGTTCAAGAAGTTCCTTAAATTTCTCCTCCGTCATTCGAAGTGTATTTTTATAATCAGCTGGCTCTTCAGTGGCTATTTCACGCATCAGTGTATTAGAACAGCCGCGATCATCTCTTCTCAGAATCCAGTTCCTAGTCCAGATCCTTTTCTTTTTGCGGTTTTGGCCTTTCTTCTGGGTTTCGTGATTGTGGATTAGTTCTATTTCGAACTTCAGCATGGCCATGCGAGTTTGAAGTAATGCATGATGAATTTTATTCATAATATAAAAATTAAATGAAGAATCAACTTTAAATCTTCGAGAGTAGACCGAACTACACCGTTATCACAAACAGTCAGATCAGTGTTATCACGACAAAGACCGCGAGTTTACTAGATGGTTTCATGTAAACACAAAAGCGTTTCTCGCCGCTCGCCGCCTCTACTAGCGTGAGTAAACTCGCGGTTTTTCAGCGAGTTCAGTCGCCCGTGAAAACGGCTTTAAAGGATGATTCGAGCTATCTGAAATGCTTTAGGTATTTGTTGACTACACATACATGAGCGTCACTATCCAGTTCGACATGTGTATGTGTTAAGTGTGCACGTTCAGTTTTGTATAGATACGTATTAGGTACTCACTCTCTCGTGTGTTTTTTGTCGTCGGATTAGTTACTGCCTTACTGCTTACTCCTGTACGAGTTGTTATTTATTATTCTTCAAGTTGTTCAGTACTCAGACGTTATCAAGTGGTAATATGGATGGCGATTCTGTCGTAGTTTGTAGGTTTATGGGATGTTTATTGTTGATGAATATAGAGTGCGTTAATGTTTAGCAGAATTCAGACGATAGGAATTGCAGCATTTGCCGACCCTAGTCGTGCAGCATTGCTGCTTGTATTCCTCCGTTCCGATTCCGAAACCCGAATGGTGAATTTTGATTTCCGATCACACCAATACACCCAGTGACCCAGTACCATCACTGATCATCACACGCTCACAATCACGCACTTTTACAGTCTGTCGATCAATAACAATAATTAATATTAATTTTTTCGATAATCGATAAACAGGAAAGAAAACTGAAAAGCCGAATAAAAAAAGCCAAAAAAATACTTTTTTTTTCAGCTTCCGAGATACTGCATAATGATACGGCTAGCTTTGGCTTTCGGCTTCCCTGTGAAAAATACGGCTATTTTTCGGCTTTGGCTTTCGGCTTTCGGCTAGCTGTCATACTCTGCCCAAGATATCTCATTACCATTGATGCAGAATAGAAGTCCTTTCTCAGCCAACGTGTTCCTTACGAGTTTGACCATATGGCATGGATCCGGATAAATGAATATGGGATCTTTACTGGTAGGATGCTCAGATCGAAGATTCGCAGCTTGTTCAATACTGAATTGTGCTCCTAGCTTATTGCAACATCGCTATGTTCACAGATGTACCGTCGAATGTTAGGGCTACTACATGTATATGAACATGCCACAGTTCTTTTAAGCAGATGAGAATCAAATTAGCACGTCTGAGAGTTTAAGACATGTCTGCAAAAGAAACTAGCTGCAACCAAGTTAATAAAGAATTTCGGATTTAAAAAAAGTGGTACTTTATAGAATAACTATCTACGAGTATAAAATATAAACAATTGTCGATCTTGATACGAAACAAGAAAATTTATTAAGTTAATGAAAAGTACAAATATAATTAAAAGCAACCAACTTATTTGCTTATTTTGACAATGGTAACCTCAGTGGTGGGATTACGCATACGCAACATAGGCACGTTACCTAGGGCGACAAAAATAGCAAGAAGTACATCATAAGAGCGTAAGCGTAGATTTTGACATGCAAAACAATAGAAAAGTGTGGAATCAAAAATCAACAAGATTGTGAAAAATAAAAACAATAAATAAATACCCGCATATACGCAGCAGTAGGTAATAACTAGTAAATAAGTGGAAAATTTTCTAATTGTAAAAAGTAAAACGTGAAAAGTGAAATGTAACTCGAGACAGCATGCTGTGTAAAGTAAAAAATAGAAAGTATAAAATAAATTAGTTAAACCGTGCAACAGGCCATATAAACGAAGCAAAAGGCAAATAAATAGCAAACAAAAAGTAAAGTAAACAAATAAAGCTTGCAATAGCAATGAAAAGAATTTTAAATAAGTAGAATAAAAAGAGAACACAGACAGCGGGAAAGTAACAAAAAATAACAATAAACATATAGGCCCTAAAAAGTAAATAACAAGACTAACAATGTACATAAACAACCAACAGGAAAAATAAATAAATAAATAATCTGTAAGGCCAGAAGACCAACCGGTTCAAAGTGATAGGCAGAACACAGACAAAACAAATAAATTCAATGGACATGGGCAAACTAGAAAACGAGAAAAAAAACATAGAAAACAGAACACAAGCAAAAGTGCTGATTCACAGGGGAATACCCGGGACACCCCGTCGGACCACTTCCATGAGCCTATTATTAATATTAATATTAATATTAATATTACATACAAGGTGATAGTGGAATACCTCTGTATAATTCGATAATTCCGCTTTAGAATTTTTTACTGGTGTTTTTCTTTCTTCCTCCCTTTCTTCCTTCCGTCCCTCTTTTATCTTTCCCTTTCTTTTCTTCCCGAGATACAATGTAAAGGTAGGTTTGTATCATTTCACTTATTTGTCCTGTTTAAAAATATGTCTTCTTTGTACAAATAAAATTAATTTTATTGAAAAATTTTGTACTCACCTCAAGTTCTTTTCTTCTTCTTTCTTATAATTAGAAAAAAGATAAACGATGTGAAACTTCCCTTTTACTTTTGCTTCCAAATTCATAATTTGTGACACAATTAGAAGGTTAAGTTTTCCATTCATTTTATTGTAAGTATGTCATAAGTAATCATAAAATGAGACTCAATTATGGAAATGCTCCAAGAATGAAATACTTTCAACAAGTAAGAAATAGGTACATAAATACATGTGACATAAGTGTACTGAAGTCTTAAGGCGAAAATGAACAATCATGTTTGGAATGTCAACTTTAACATAAGAATGATTGGGTATGAGTGTGAAGAACACAAAACTAAAGAAAAAAATTAGAGGAAAGATATAGCATATAGATACGTGTAAGAAATAGGCACATAATCACATAATCATGTAGTATATATTAAAAATTTGCAATCAACTTTTGTTGTGCGTTTGACATATTTAACGCGTTTATCTCTGCTCAGGTCATCAAACAGTTGCCATCTCTCGTTATGAGAGCGCCAACAGTAGGCAGTGTAGTGACCCATTGTGTTAAGATCATCACCACCCCCGGAAAAGAGGATGAGCCCCCGGAGGTTGAACACTTTCTCCTGCAAGCCTAATTCAAGTGGTATGCTAGAGAGTGCAAGTTCCATTCTCGAGCAACGACAATCTTCTTGGTAAGGGGGTTGTAGTTCCAGAAAAACATGGTCAGAGATTGTTATTTTCCGCTGAGCTACAGAATTACATTTTCTGCATGTTCCTAGAAATGTAAGAACATTGTTGACCTGGTCTTGTAGAGACTTCAAATCAGGAGTTACCAAATTAATTACTATCAATGGATTACTTCGCCCACAAGTGTTAGAACAATCAGTACAGCTTTTTGCTTCCTTATAGCTTATAATCTTCCTATGAGGAATGTAACTGTGCATGCTGCATTCACTACATATGTGTCACAAAGTTTAGAAGTTTGAAGTGAATTCAATGATAGCAGAATTTCAGCTCGTTATCTGTAGGTCTGAACTGTAATTCCATCTCGCAGTGCATTTTTTAAAAATAAGTAGAATAAATTGGTCTCATTTTCTGCGCAGCGATCAATAAATTCTTTGATTCAGATGTTTGCTCACCCGTCGATCTATTCTCTAACTCTTCGTTATCCTCCGCTTCCTAATCTTCCTTGTCCAACTTTTCCTTATCCTCACTGTCTCATTCTTCTTCGTCGCTCATAGAATATTAATAGAAAGCTTACTGCACAAACATTAGTTCACCATCAGCCTCCTCTGGCATCACAAGCCCAGGCTCCACTACGAACTCTTCATCGAGGAATTCCACTATCACCTCAAGCCTTCATTCTCACCCTCACTTCCAGCCTCCTTATCCATTACGAGCCACTCGGCCTCGAACTCTGCCCTCTTTCCATCGGGAACGTCCTCCTCTATCACAGCCTTGTGCGTTTTAATCAATATGAGCTCCTTTGATACCGTGGGCTCCCTCCCCCAGAACTGTGGTTCACTACACAAGGAGAAGAACACAGTGGTGGGAGAGAAGGAGAAGGAAGAGGAGAAGAGGGTGAACCACCTCCTTTACCGCAATTGCCTACCCACCGAGGGCCTTCACCAACACCTTCTCCTTACCACGAAAACCCGTGCTATAACCTCCGGCAAATGGCTCTCCAATGATGAAGCCCCCTCCCCTCAGGAACGTCTTCTATCCTAGGAGGGAGAAAAGTGACAGTAGCGGATAGTGATAACGGGGAGAGGCAGGTCTCTGAATTATTCAATCTATCCGACGCGAAGGTCAAAACTTGGTGAGGACATCATCAACGTCATGATTTTTACATGAGAAAATTACAACTCAGTAAGTATGACTCTGCATCTAGAGGTGGAGGTGTACAAACACGATGGGATGGGTCTGTAAAGTTCCCCAAAAACCATACACAAACGACTGACATGGTCTTCAACTACAAATTAGAAAATGAGACCCTTGTTTCTTGCACAAAGTGGTACAAAATAGGTACTAAATTTCTGTACCATATTCGAGTCAATATGCCGTCATGGGGGGGCTAGTGGAGGCCACTCCTCCCACTAATATCTCGAGAAAGGAAGGGGAAAAATTCGGGATTTGTGGTATAAATAGTTACAAAATAGGGACAAAATTTCTGTACCATTTTCGACTCAAAATGCCGTCATGAGAGGGCTGCGTTTCGCCAGCCACCTAAATTAGTTTTTTAAAAATAAGGATGTAGGGAGGGGGTATAAAATGCGGGAATGGAGGTACAAAATATGTACAAAATTATGACATAGTTTTCGGTTCGACACTACTACCTGGGAGGGGGGCTGGCGAAACAGACCTAATGAAAGAGGAAAAGACTAGCTGGAGATGAGAGCCCCTTGAAGAGAGCTTGTACTGGGAGAGGTGCACATTATGAGGAAAGGGATGCAGGAGGGGACTCTTGGAGGGAGGTCTTGTGATAGACGCAGACCTCGAGTTTGGGGAGGGGTGTAGTTGTGATAGAGGATCTCTTCATAAGAGAGACTGCACGATAAGAGGCGGAAGGAGACAGCAATGGATCCTGGTTGGGGTGCGAGGTGAAAGGGTGGTCTTTAATGAGGAAATGTATCCCATGAAGGACGGAACCGGATGGTGGAGAACGATGGTTGAGATGGTGGCGGACGCCCAAGGTCAGGGAGTGTATTGGTAGCGGAAGACTGTCCTTGATGGAAGGAGCAAAAGACGCGAGAGGAGGTACCTGTCAGTGGGTGGGCTTGAGAAGAAGAGATAGAGGAGCCGGATGAAATCAGTGGTGAAGGATGACCTCCCAGGGCAGGAGGAGGTCCTTGACGGGTGATGGGACTCGATGAGAAGTGAAAGTAGGTGATGGGGATGGAGTATCAGTAAGGCTCAACGGGGACACCAAGGCATCAGATACCAAAACTGAGCAATTTGTTGAACAGTCGAGGGGCGAATCAGCCAGAGGCAAAGCCCTCTCATCATAAGCCTACTCCACTACCACAGACCTACTCCAGCCTCTTGTAATCCCTCTTCCACCATCCCACCGTTCTGCAGGTTTCATAACGACCGCAAACAGTGTTCCTTTCCACCTTCCTGCTCGACCACAAGATCCCAAATAATACCATACGGGGATTCCAGCACCATCTCAAATCCAATATCCAAAAGACAGTCCCCCGTGTCCCCTCCCACCATCATTTCCGACTCGAGCCCTCTCTTAATGGGGTCACCGCATGTCATCCTCTCTCTTCCCCCAGCAGCTTCTACCATTTGTTCCTTCACCTCGCGAGCCCTCTCCTCTCTACCATTAGCCCTGCCCCCACCACCGACTTCAGATTCTTTTCAAGCCCAAGCCCTCAAGAAGGACCCATTCCCCGCTTAGCCAACTTCAGGAAAAATTACTGATTATGTCATCAGTGTCACGATTTTGTCATAAAATGTAACGCTTGTGGTGTAAAACGCATAAGGTAACGAGTAGAATGTAAGGCAACTCTTGAACTGTCTCCCAGCCAAAGGACATATCCTTAACATAAGGCAATGTAGCGTGCGGTCCCATGTATGAAACTAGACAGAAATCCATCTCCCTTGGTTTCATTTCCCAGTCATCGCCTCCTCCGCTACTCTTCTTTCAAATCTCTTGTTCTTTCTCTTCCTTCACCATCATAAAACTCTCAACTCCCAATGGGGGGGGGGGGTACGGCGAAATGGACCTCCAAGGTAGCATATCCACGCTTACTGTAACCTGCATTACTTACTCGGAAACAGTCACTGATGATTCAGTGGTTCCTGCCGTTTCAATGATTCCTGATGAAAGGCTGTTATTCCCTGACACAGGGGAACATCCACTGCTCACAGGTGAGCTAACGGTTGGTGATTCACCTGGTATCAGAGTACCGCTGTAGCTACTGCTTGTGTCCTCCCCTAATAATTTTTTCTCCACCACTCCGTCACGCCCTGTCGCAAACTCAGGACTGATTACCACACGGTGGCCCTGTACTATTTTGGAGACGGCAAAACAACAAACATAACGTTATCCGATTACACACATATTTGTACTGACATATCGGTAACAGGCTCGAGTGAGGAATAGCAATAGATACTATCTGAGGGAGATGTACCAAGCGCACATTAAAATGTGAAAACGCGATAAGATAAGAACAAGGCGCGTGTACGTACGGCGATTACAACATCTCCCCCCTTAAGGCCCTTAAAGGGCAACTTATATAAACAAATTAAACATCCGACTCAGACTTTGAACGGTCCCTGGGAGGACCAGCTGCTTCTGACTCAGACTTTGAACGGTCCCAAAGAGGACCAACTGCTTTGTTCCTTTTTGGCTCCTTGACTTTTCGTCCAAAACGTGTGATGTGCTTTGGTGGCAAGATGGGTTTTGTGATCTTGGACAGGGGAGCTGCCGGTGACGCCGAAGCCCGAAGTGGTGTACCAGTGGGCGATGTATGAGGTGGAGCCGAATCGAATAAATCCGGGTCAAACGCCCCGGACCATTTGGGGCACCGCAAACTTTTCCAATTTTGCCGTCAAATGGTGCCAGTAGTAATTGGGTCACTTGGGTACACATCACAGACTATGCCAAGTGCCAGTGGTAAGTCATGCGTGCGCATCCAAGGTGGCCCGTGGGAAAAATTTTTTTTACTACTAATATGATGACGTCGTGCACTATAATTTTTTTTTTTAAATAAAATATGATATAATAATATTTACACTTATACTTAGATTTTTTTTTTTTTTTAATAAAATATGACTTATAATAATATTTACACTTATACTTAGATTTTTTTGATTTTTTTTTTTTACTATGACTTAGAAAATTTTTTTTTTCTACTATAATAATAATATACTAGTACCCTCACCAGCTGGTCTCACCTTTAATAGGTGGTAACCACTTGGTGTAGTCGTCAATGGTGAGACTAATGCTATCATTTATCACCCCATGGTAAGTGATGTGTAAGTTTGGTTGGTTATTCCAGTATGAAATTCTTTCCTCTGTATCAAAAAGTTTATTGAATCGTACAGGAAGAGTTAAGAGACAATCCTCACTAACTACCATGATTACCCTCCCAAATTTAGAACTGTAAGCTTTGAAAGACACAACTGGGAATTTAGTTTCTATGTCAAAGTCAGTAAATTTCTTGAAAGGTCTTTGCTCAATGGTCCCTATCGCATTAAAACCGTTTCGCAGAGTGACATCCATTCTGTATCGAGGTCAGCGAAGTAATGACTAATCTAGGTAACCACACTTCTATTTATACTTTTTTGCACTTCCCCCACCACCATTTTTATTCTAAGGCAAAAAGTGGTGTTAGCTTACACGACCTACAGTACTTATCACAAACCATTGAAGGATTCAGCCAGTACTCTGAAACTGTATGAAAGGTCTCCACCATCTCCAGGTATACTTCCCTAGTACCACATGTACTTACTTCACCTTTCCTTTGGAAACTATCGATAAAATCTTCCGCACAGTCTACACACAAGTTGGTTATTTGTTGAATTCCCTCCTGAGACCAGTACCAAACATTAATGTATCTGGAAGTGAGTACATGTGCCCGTCTGTGAATGAACCCTTGTCTGAAAAATTCATCTGTTTGTAAAGCTATATAGAAACGCCTATTTAATGGTCTAGTTGGTAATCTCTCAAGTGTACAGTTGTATGAATACTCGGTAGTACTTTTTTCCCGCTCCTCAACCCATCTCAGAATATCACTCGGTGACATCTCGAACCATTTTTCACTCAAATAACCTTCAAGAACGGGAGGCATGTCACGAATGTCGTGAACGCTACCAATAGTCGCAAAATAAGCATTGGTTGCCAGCTGAAACAGAGTAGCCATATCGGTCAGAGTTTATAGTAAGAATGGTCGAGATAATTCATACCCCCTACTTATATAGACATTTTACCATTGATTGTGAGCAGAGTAATATTAGGTTTGGCAAAGCGCTTTCTGTAAATATTCCACCTATGTGCCGGATGTAAAATTGGTGCTAAAATTTTCCCAGTTTGTTTAATTCTCCTGTGAAATCGTCGCCGATCTAACGCTATACGCATCCATGGACCCTTTCGAGCTTCACGCGCCTCGTCGAAGAAATCACACATAAAAATTACCGTCGCGGTATCGGCAAAAGTCACACGCTCCTCCATACTTTTAATTCTGCGGCGCGACAACGTGAATAAAACGTCGCAACGAACGTTCAATATTCGGTAGCTAATGAAGACGACATACAGTTACTATTTCAGACTTGGTGACGGATTTCGTGAGACGTGTGATGTGATTTTAGAAGCATACTATACTTTTCTTCAGGTTGACTGCTTGTTGTTCCCGTTTCGCTGTAGCTGCCTCCAATCCAAAGATTTTTGCATTTTATTAGTTCGCCCCAGAGAAATTCGCCATTTCGAAAACGTCATTTGGTGTATGTTGAGTTGCAAATTCGATGTGATGAAGGCATTGTCAGTATATTGGAAAATTTGAAAAAAAGTTGTGGCGCCTTCGAAGAAGTGAACATGCTATTTCTCATACACCAATCGACGTTTTCGAAATCGCTAATTTCTCTGGGGCGAACTAATAAAATGCAAAAATCTTTTGATTGGAGGCAGCTACAGCGAAACGGGTTGACACTTTCGAAAGAGGAGATCAATTTGCCCTCAAAATTTCAAACCGTTTTCCTCTAGCTATCCCCCGGCCGGAGATTTTCACGTATTATTAGTTCCCCCCAGAGAAATTCGCCATTTCGAAAACGTCAATTGATGTATGTTGAGTTGCATATTCGACGTGCTGAAGGCATTACCAGAATATTCGATGACATTTTCGAAATCGCTAATTTCTCTGGGGCGAACTAATAAAATGCAAAAATCTTTGGATTGGAGGCAGCTACAGCAAAACGGGTTGATACTCCCTTCAAAATCGTGCGTAATAATCATGTTTGGAACGTGGACACCTGAAGACTAGTCAGTTTCGTAGTCAAAGAAAATGTACTTCTCGGTATAAGTACAGTCTGGGTTCACCTCTTCTGTTTCATCAGGCTGGCAAGTCCTACAAGCTGACGTGCATCGTCCACCTTTTATTCGGTATGAAAATACGTATACTCTGGTCGTGTATGTTAACTGGTTAACGTCACTGAGAGTGTGTGTGTGTGTGTGTATTAGTACACGCACCTTGTATTTATACTAATACAGAGACAGTGTCACGATCAGCTGCGTGCGCATATCCTAGCCAGTGTTCCGAACACAAACACTCGTTCTGTCAGCTGTCATGAAGATCCTTAAAAATATGTAGTTAAGGTCTGGAGCTGTTTACCGTTTTGTACTGAAGTGTGACTCAGGGCCGTATGCTCCTATTTTCCTTAAGATTTCCTTTAATGAAAGGGACCTTACTTTATAAGGCAAAAAATAAGGAAAAATGGTATGCAAAGAGTAACCTTATCTAAAAGGTTCCTTACAGTGGTATGCTAAATCAGACCTCCTTAACTTTCAAGGAACAATATATTTCCTATGTTGCCAACTATACAAATGATGTTTCAGCCAATAGGAATGGTTGGTTTTTTATCAAACTAATGATAACGATGTTTACTAGTGTTCCTCGTTAGCCGAATTGTAGTTCAGTTTATGTAACATGTTACTATTAAATGAGCGAGCTCTAAAAGTAACCTGAGATGTGTGTTCATTAATGATGAAATAATAAGAAAAATGGCAATGGAACAGTAAGTGTACTTGATTACATACTAGTGTACTGCAGTCGGACATACAGTGATAAGTGTATGTATGGACGAACGTTCACGTACACATTCTTGTCGACGAACGTTCATATAGACTATTTCGAATAATTATACCTACGTATAGTTTTCAAAAAGTGTAAGTTCCAACGTAATATACACGTTTTAATACCGGTCCGTACGCGTTTGGACTGTTCATAGTTGTATCCTGCAATCGAATGTACAGTGTGAAGTGTATGCACCAACTACAAACAAACATTCGCGTATACATAAATATACACATTACATAGGAACATACACTTTGTGAAAACTGTACGTACGTACAATGATTCAGAATTGAACATATAAACGTTCACAGACAAGAATGTGTACGTGAGCGTGCGTTTGTATATTCATTTATCACTGCACACCCAACTGCAGTACACTATTACATATCTTGCACTTGCTACTTCTCATCACTGTTCATCAATCGTCATGCTTTTTATTTTCACTTGCAGGAAAAAGAAAAACTCCACTAATGAAGAACGCGACACCTTCTTGCGGTTAATAAAAAAAGAGAAAGTAATATACTCGTGTAAAACAGAAGCGGCTGGATCGTCTGCTAAAAGATTAAAAGATGAGGCGTGGGTGAGAATTGCAGATGAATTCAACAACTTCGAAGGCTACACAAAGGTATGCTTCTCTCTCGAAAGTAATGTATTGTGAAGACATTGTGATTTGATCTTTGTGATAGCGGACTGTAGCGCAGTTGAAGAAGTTATGGGACAATTTGAAAACAGCCCACAAAAGTAAGATATCGAAACAGAAAAAGAGTGCTATGTTAACTGGGGGAGGTGTTATAGAAGACACTTACCAAGATGATCCCAATATTGAAGTATTAATGGATACTTATGTGGATATCGAACACCGAGATGCGATGGATTCGGACACAATTCTCCTGATGACTGGCATCCCTGAAAAATCATCGACACCAATGCTTCTGGAAGTATGTGAAGTCTTCACGAATTCAATAAGTTCTAGGGATTATGACTGTATAGTTGATGCATGTAATTTGAATGCACTTCCTAATTTTTATGTTAATTATTTTCTGAACTTCAGATGGCATCTTCACCTACAACAGCAGCGTCCAGAAATACTGATTCTGATCTCAAATCTAATAGTAAGAATTCAATTCCCATAGATGTTGAACTAAGCTCACCTACATCACATACAAATGAGGACCGGGTAGAAACTCCAAAAAATTCCAATTGTGAAAATAATTGGAAACGCACCGATCGGGTTGTCGAAGTTGGAGAATCAGATGAGGTTGATGTCATTTCACAAGGTACATATGCTAGTGTTGGGCTTTCAAAACGTAATCGAGGTAATTCTTTTCTTTACTTTACAGGAGTTTCCGGATAGTGCCATTTTAACTTCATCAAAAAAAAAGAAGACTGCCTCTGGACACCCCGGATTTCAACAAGTTTGTGATGTTAAAAAAAAACTATTACAGGAGGAACATGAAAAGAAAATGCAGCATCATGATTCTCTGCTTGAATATAAATTAAAAATGTATAAAGAAAAAACAGAGGCTTACCAGGCCAAGAAAGAGTATTACCTCTTAAAAAAACGTGATCTGAGTAATAGTAAGTATGTTGACTAATTTTTCATGTTAAAATTCGTTGAATTGAATAATTATAATAAATGCCGTTACTATAATTAAGTAATGATTTCAAGTGTTATACTTATTTTTGTAAACATGCGAAAATAAAATTCGTTCTCTATTACAGATTTCCGTTTGTCTATTGTCTACTCGTCATTTCTTTAATACTCCACAATAACCGAGTTTCACACTACAGGATCGATGTGCATAATTTATTTGGATCTTAGGATTCATTTCAGGAAGATATTACAAATTTATTTATTTATTTATTTATTTATTTATTACTGATTAAAATATGCATTGATGAATGCCGTTTTAATTGCATACCCTCGATTTGTTTCTGGCAATGCTACTACGTCGGGCTGATCTGGTTCTTCTTGTATGTCTGTTGGCCTTAGATACTTCAACTCCATGATGATATTGTGCAAAACGGCACATGCACTTATCACTTTTAACATGGTGTCTATTTTCAGAGCCAGTTTCTTCGTTAGGCATGGAAACCTTCGTCTCAGTATACCAAATGTTCTGTAAAAAAAAAAAAAAAATCAAGTTCTGATGTTAAATCATTTTCAGGTAACAAGGCTATGAATCAACGCTTATTTGTGGTCGAAAATGGAGGACACCCGATCCTAGGAAATGTCCTTCTGAAATGCGCCAATTTTATGTGAGAAGAAGAGATTTAGCCGTTGAAAATGAATGTTTAGTCTATTTGCATAAATTAGTTGTACCCATGTCATATCGAGAAACGTTTCTACAGGAAATTCATGCCACGCATTTAGGTATTGGCAAGATGAAAAGCTTAGCTCGATCGTACTTTTGGTGGCCAAAATTGGATAAAGAATTAAATGACATCACGAGTAATTGTGAAGCGTGTATGCAGAATAGTAAGAATCCTCCCTCTGTGGCGGGAAGTCAGTGGCCGTTATCCAAAGAGCCAAATGAGCGTGTTCACATGGATTTTGGCCATATTTTTGGTAGAACATTTTTGCTGTTAGTAGATTCGTTTTCGAAGTGGATAGAAATCTACTGGATGACGACGACGAATACAGAGCAGACAGTACGGCGAATCAAGGATTATTGTGCTCGTTTTGGAATAATTAAAACACTCGTTTCGGACAACGGTCCACCGTTTAATGCGAATGACTTGAATGAATGGTTGTGGAAAAATGGCATAAATCATTTACTTACTCCTCCTTACCACCTACCCAGTAATGGTTAAACAGAAAATGCAGTTGGAAACTCCAAAGACAAAATGAAGAAAGCAGTTGATGCCGGAGTGATATTAGAAGACGCAGTTTTTCGTTTTCTGTTGGATTATCGCTCGTCCATTCATGAGTCTACCGGTAAAACGCCTTCAGAATTGCATTTGGGACGAAGGTTGAAAAGTAGATTGGAGTGCGGACTGAGAAAAGTTCCGCAAATGGAATCAACGCGAACTGAATCAGCTTCAGGAAAGGAAGAGAGAGAGAGAATCTGGATTCGTGAATATGGAGATAACAGGAAACGATGGTCACAAGCGGAAGTTGTAGGCCGCGAAGAGGAAAACATCGTTCAAGTGGAAAGAATCGAAGATGGACCATGGTGCGCAGGCACCAAGATCAAACCCTGAGAAGATCCTCCCGAGTGTCGGTACCTCCGGAGAGGTTAACATACCGAGCCTTAGGCACACCAAGCAATGCTTAAGGGAAAGAAATTATTTGTTATTGGAGAAGAATTTGGATTTATTTATTTGTATATATTTGTATTATTTTTTAATTAAGATTTTAGAAGGGAGGTAGTGATACGTATTGGTTATCGCTTATCAGTGGTAGCTTGCAAGCGTAGGCACGATTGTACAGTTGGGTAGTTTGAGTTGAGTTTAGTTAGTTGTAATAAACGTTCAACCGAATAATGCGGTATTAATTTCATGTTCCAACCGGGAACATCACAAAACTAAAGAAAACGCTACGCGAACTCGGGTTATCAGCCGCACAAGATTTTACTAAAGACGAACTAAAAATTAGAAAAGACGTGGTCCCTAAAATGCAGGAAACGAAAAAAGGTAAATTCGCGGTTATTAGAGGCACTAAGCTGATAATAGAAGATTGGAACGCATCAAAGCGTAACTAACAGGCAACTGCTAAGTCTAAAAACAAAAATGCAAAAAGGACTCATTGCCCAGAATGTCCAGTCTACATGGGCAATTATGGCCACGACGTAATCACGAATCCCAACAAGAAGACAAAGGAAATTAAGATTAACAAGGTCAAAATAGCTACCATGAACATTCGCTCACTTAAGCACAACGAAAGTCTAATCAAACTAGAAGCAGCCTTTAGTGAGAAGGAAATGCCTTTCTTGCAGCCCCGTTTAACGACTCCCCATACGAACCCCGTGAAATCCGCAAATGTGAAGAAGGGACCAGAGAAGTATGCAGTTGAGTTAAGTAGAAAAGAAAGACAAAGACCCACCTGCTCAGAAGAAGGACAAAGAAAAACAGTCACCTTTCAACTACGTTGCGAGTTGTGATTTGTGCTCGATTATATCTCAATTCTGCGGCACTGTTCGGATTTAATAGAGGTGTAAACATGTACTTTGTCTGAGCATATCCACTATCTCCCAATAAAATACCTGCAACATAATTTTCAGTTTAACAGCAGCTCATATGTAAGTATAACTCATTAACATTTCCACTATTTTATCACAGTAATTGTTTACCTCGTAATGCTCCCGTTTCAAGTTTTAATTTCACCCCTGAATTATCGAAAATTCGGCTATCATGCACAGATCCCGGCCAACGTGTAATGATGTCGTAGATTTTGTAGCTTGGTCCACATACGACCTGTACGTTTAATGAGAACCACCCCTTTCGATTCCGATACCGTTCGCCTATTTCACTGCTGGGGCATTGCAGTGGTATATGCGTGCAATCTATGCATCCAATGACCCCAGGAAACCGTTTTATTCGGTAAAATTCGCGTTTTACTGGTTGCAGGTCTTGTGGGAAGTGGACGAAGTGACTTAGGTGTTTGCACAGTGCTGCTGATACTCTTTTGACAATGCGGCTGATAGTGCTCTGGTGAACTCCGAAAATATCCGCGTTTACAACCTGCAAAATGGCAAAGCAAAACATATTAACAACGTGGGTCTCCTGCATTACTTGTCTGGTTATAAAGTTGGCATTAAGGAGCAAAAGGTGACGATAAGAAGTGTAACAGGACTTACTTGAAAATGTCCAGAAGTGTAGAACCGAAGTGCACATAAGAGTTGGAGCATGGGAGGAAGAGGAGCACCTTTGCTAGTATGAACCTGTAAATCATTTATTACCAAAGGTAATAAATGATTGATGACATCTTCTTTCCTGAAACTAACAGGATGGCAGTTATACAGTGTGGGATACGAACGTTCGCCCCGACCCCAAGTACCCCGGAAGGAGGTGAGAAATAAATCTACTTATGTGTACTGAATTACCGGAAACGATAGACGAACTGTGTATCGTCATATGCCTCCATCGGATTCAAATAATCTTTCAACACACGCCTTGGAATTTGCTGGTGCAAATTCAGTAATTGTTGGAGATTATGTAGAGCATCCATGTTGTGTAACAAAAACGATAATTATAGTTCAGCGAGAAAGCAAATTACACAAGAATTAGAAACAACAAAAAAATTACAACACAATTAAAACAACAACGGTAAAAATAGTTCAACAAGAATAGGAAATCACACAAGAGACAAAAAATAACAATAGCATAATAATCACATGTCACAAAAATTACACCAATAAAGCAAATATCTGCAAAGGGCTGCGAATGTAATCAAATTTTCATCCTCAAGGTACCTATGGAACTACCTTAAGATTTTCCTTACATTTTTTCCTTGAATCAAATAAGGTGATTTTTAGCATACCAACTTTCCTTTAAAAAACTCCTTAAGGAGCACCTTTACTATTTTTTTCCTTAAGGAAAATAGGAGCATACGGCCCTCATACTTTATTTCTGATGTCATAAGACAAGCTCAGACTTGTCGCTAGTTCCCCGACATAGTGGCGCCAGTGTATCTTACGTGACATGCTAAAGTGAAAATGAGAAAGGACTACCGCGTTCTGTATTTTAGGTCTTTTTTTCTTCATCGTTTCCAGCAGAGCGTTAATGTAACCCGCGTCTCATGGTTGAAAGCCTAAATTATGACATTTTCGAAATGTAAACACGAAATATCAAATTCCCGGCAAGAATATCAAATTATTTGAAGTTGACCCATCCAGAATTTTAATAAATATTAAATTATATTGTGCTCTATACATCCACAACCGTAAAAAATACGAATTTCATACGACACTGAGAACCCGAATTATGCAGTGTGAATCTAATTTGACATTTTCGTGAAAGCATACTACGTTCCAGTCGGTAAGTATTTTCGTGTACGCTTTTTTAATATACTGGAGAATAAGTAATTTTGAAAGTGACGAGAATTTGTTTGTTTAGAGCACACCGATTTACTTCAGAAAAGAACCTGAATTCGGAAACTAAGCACTAGTAACCGAATGAAAAGAAAACGTAAGTACGGGTCGTAGAACTGCGTATAAAAAACTACCGAAATATTTACGCATTATAATTAGTGAATAATACCAAAAATTTCTGTGAATGTAGACATCCAGTTCCGTAGTCGGGTTTTATTTACGTTGGAGAAACGCGATGCTGTATCTGAATTGATTTACCGTAGTATAAATGTTCATTTTCATAATCGACACCACCTGTTGCGAGATGTATGCTCATGCTACTTCAGTGAGTGTTTCCGACTGTGTATGTAACGTTAGTAACAAACTGAATACTATATGGTGTCCACTCTCTCTAATTTGTGCAGTAGGTCGGATCTGAACAAGAACTGAGTAACCATACTCACACTTATAAGTAGCTTAGTCTGAACTGAATACGACAGTTTTTTACGTTTTTACATTTTCGAGTGTATAGGAATGATGCTTGAAAATCTTTGAGACAATCTCGACGATTTCTAGATACTCTTTTTGTAGTATTTACCAACAGAACACGTCTTGGTTTCCTGGGGTTTCTTATTCTAAGAATGTGTGATGAAATCTCAATTCACGAATGACCTTCCTAACCAATTTCGTGCTTGCTAGATAATGATTTTGTAGAAGTACCATACCATTTTCAAATATGATGAGATGGATAATTGTAATCGTACTAAAGTAGTTTTTTTAGGCTCTTGAATCTACAGAAACGACAACTAATGAGTCATAAGCAACGGTTTTACTTTGTTTAAAGTATAAATTACAGTTCAGACGGCTGAATATCGAATAATATGAATGAAAAAATCTTCATTAAGACCCACACACTGGGTGTATATCCTGGCCTTATATAATAACAGCGTGTATTATTAGTCGTATATAGTACGACATGAACTGAAACAAACAAAAATAATAATTATAATAAAATATTAGACAATTGTATCTCTCTAGATGGTTTCAGATCTATATTAATTTGTATGGTGAAAACGTGTTTTCAAAATGTTCATAACCAGAAAAATAGGAAGACATGAAACTATTCCAACCGAGGAAAAATTTCTCGTAACCGCTCGAAACGAAGACGAACCTGATCATTGAAGGTCACCCACTAAGACGTAATTTTATAGAAAATCTAGACTGATTCGTTTTTTTTTTTTGCATACAGAGATGTTAGGTCTGTGATACTTATTATTAAAGTGTGGATTCTCTAGCATTTACCAAATCACAGGTTGGGGACTCGGAAATTTTTTTATTTTACCGATTGTAGACGTATATTCCTACATAGTACGAAAATGATTTACATCTCACGATTCATTTAGCGATGGACGCCTCAGATTTACACAAGAAAAACATCTTGCAGGGGTTCGGAGGTTTTTTGTATGTATTTGTTAAATACTGTCAAAAATCTAATTTTCAGGGTCAAAAAATCTGCACTCTACTTATTATATTTACGATATATCTATACGTTAAATTTAAAAGCATCATTTTTTGATTGTTGAACGGACCAATTTTACACAACGAGTGTTTAATGAAACAAAATTGCCACTCGCGACGCACTGTACGATCGATCAAAAGCAGTTTTTTGAAAAAATTTAAAAAATGAAGGTACTTACATCCATAGTAATACACAGTTGATCCATTGTCAGGTATTGGGATCTCCTGCCCAATAGTTATTGGGTAGTTGGGTAGATTCTAAAAGGGCAAAAGAAATTATACGTATCTATTAGTCTCATGTAAATGGTATATCTGGGAAAAAAGAATAACAACTTAGTACTGTAAAAAAGACGAAAATAAATAATTGGTACTTACATTATTCGATGACATATTTAAACTTTTTAGAAACAAACAAAAAAACTATTATCGTTCTGAACGAGTGCAAATCGTGGTCTGATCGATCGGCATCGGTTCGAGTTGGAATTAGGTAGCGGATTTGGGCTTATCAGTTTCCATAGTGTAGAGATATTTTTCGACTCAGCTAAAAAATGGTCCCGCCAGCGTCCGTAAAATAGACGGAAATGTGTAGGCGAGCTGGAACATTTGTACCATGATTCTGAACCTGAGGCTCATGGAAGGTATAAACCGAATCTCTTTCTTGGTGTACGACAATTTATCAGGCAGAATTCTGTACCTGTATTTTCTCTACCAACACAAACAGACAAAAACGGGGCTTGCTTAGGCTTTTACTGGCTCCAATTATACTCGAACTGCTGAATTTCTCATATCTACACAAGTCCGATTTGAGACCTGACCAACTCAAAAATTCAACAGACATTCCTCGAAACAGTTATCAATCTGGTAATTTCAAAGCATCTTGAGAGGTAGTCATTCTTTTTTCAGCTCTCAGTGTATTCGTCATAATATACTCAAATTATTTTTCCCTCTATTTTTACACGTTTTTTCAAGTGTTCATGATTCATAAATTACCACTATGTTGTACACACTCTCAAAATTATATAGGACAAAGTCAATAATGTAGGGTGGTTGGTGTTTTCAATGTTCACAGGTGATATTACGGACTTTGACCATCTACGTCACGAATCACACATAAACCTATTTCACTCATTTCAAAAACATCTTGAGAGGTCTTCGTAATATATGTACACGATTTAGATACGTTTTCTACAGATCTCAGATTCATTTCATTTCTCTACCTATCAGATTTTAATTGAGTATACAGTCCAGTCTTTTGTTTTGAAATATGGAAATTATTCTACCCATATCCGGGTTATAAATCTCGCAAAATAATAACAATCACATACACCTGCAACCGTGGTCAGCTTGAGCCAATGACTCATCTCATCAAACAAGTCCAAGCTTGTCCCGTTGACGTCACAATGAATCATAATACCTAGTATGTTCTATGGGTACGTTTTCATTTTCATCACACCCATCGTCCCTTACAACCGATACATCTTTTCTGACATAGCCGTAATTATATTAGGTTGACGACGTATTTTGAAGGTACTGCAATTTTATTCAAACGGTTGTCGTCGAATGTAGATAAAATTCCTCAGGAAGACGATTGGTAAAATAATGCGTCACAGTAGATAAAATCGTAAACGGCTACACCACCACAGGGAAAAAATACATAGGGGAGTAGAAATGACGAACGATTAGTAGTTCCACACACGCATACAGTCACCGAAAAAAAAAAAAAATAGCACCGTGAAGAAGAAAAAAAAAACGAAGCCGAGAGTGAATGACGGTTGAACGGAGAAAAAAATACATAGGGCAGCAGAAATGACTAAAGCCACTATATAACCCGAGTACGCGCATACGCCATGTTCTATCCAACCACGCTCGTCGATGCAGAATCCGACTATGCGGAACGTACCGCGTAGTCAATTCGGCATCGACGGGCGCGGTTGGATATAAAATGATGTATGCGCGTACTTGGGCTTTATAGTGGCTCTAAAATGACGAGCGACACACGCATACATGAACCGTGATAAAACAACAAGCAGTCAACCTGAGGAAAAGTATAGTATGCTTCTAAAATCCGTCACCAAGTCTGAAATAGTAACTGTATGTCGTCTTCATTAGCTATCAATCAAACTTTCACGATTTCTATGTACAGTATTGTGGATGGGTGCGCGCGCAGAAGGGGGCGTGGCCTAGTCCCCCAGGGAGACCGAACGTCTCTGAAAAAGTATATATAGAACCCCGCTCACACGTATTCCTCATTGCTCTTGCGACTGTTGATCTAGACGAACCTCTGTTGGTGACATCTGGTAAACCTTGCATTGGCGCCTTACTGCGATTTTTCTTGCGATTTTCTTGCGATTTTCTGCATTCACTGTTTACGGCTTGTGAAAGTGTTTTGTAAGTATTCGTAATTAGTATAAATACTCTCCGGTACTGTCTAATATTTAAAAGATGGCTCAGAGTTATGTTACGATGGTTAATAGCAGCCCGTTTATGGCTATGAAGGTGTGTGAGTTGCGTGATTTAGCAAAAGCGCGTAATGTAATTTATAAATATTGTAGTCTTAGGAAAGTAGAATTAGTTATAGCCCTTATTAGTAAGGATACTAACATTGTAGATTTAAGTCAACAAAAATCGCCAGCCGGCACAAAAAAATCGACTAACCCTAGTGTAAGTACTAATTATAAGTTAGCAGATATATTTGGGTAATTCTCAAAAAAAGTCCAAAATTGGCTACT